>PVJH01026025.1:0-30638 GCA_004026705.1 Nesogale talazaci | reverse complement strand
GTGGTGGGAGTAGGAGGCCCAGCCCCACTGCTGGAATTGAACCTCCGTCCCAGTGGGCCGCAGTCCCGCGCACAACCACTACGCCACCGGGGCTCAGCCCTAAAGTGAAATTCTTGAAGCTTCAATCTTTTTAAAGTTCATCATCATGTCTATTGGTTCAGTCATGAGTATTTTGTTCTCTATCAAAGTCTCTAGTTTTGGGCAATCATAAGTGCTTTAGGTCCTTTTCACTTCATATTTTCTCCGTGCCAGGTGGTGTCATCTGCATATCAAGTTTGGTAAGCATCCTTACTCTAATCCTGTTACTGCTTTCTTTTTCATGTAGCCCAAGCTCTAAGATTATTTACTTAGCATACAAATTGAATAAGTATGGTGAAAGGATTCAACCCTTTCCTGATTTAAAACCATGCAGCAGCCCCATATTCTGTTGGGGGGAGAGGGTGTCTTTTGGTTGATGTACAGATTTTGCAAGAGCACATTTAAGTGTTCTAGAATTTTTGTTCTTCACAATGCTACCCACAGTTTGTGATGATTCACACAATCAAAAATGCCTTTGTATAGTCAACAAAACTCACTGGCATTCTCTGCTTTCAGCTAAGATCCATCTCACATCAACAATGATATCCCTCTTGCCATGTCATCTTCTGAATTCAGCTTGAATTTCTGGCAGCTCTCTGTCAATGTACTACTGCAATTGGTTTAAGGTTACGTTTAGAAAAACATACTTGCATGTGATTTAATATTGTCTGTATCCTGTTCAGTCATATTTCTTTGGGAAAAAATATATACTTCCACTAAAGTACCTGTCTTCTAAATTTTTGAGCAGAAGTCTGACTGAATAACTTAAATATATACTTTGCATTCCACCCAAAACATAATATACATTATTTCCTAGTGCACATGAAAAATTTTGGAGGATAGACCATAGGCTATGTCATGGGGCAAGACTTAATAAATTTTAAAACCTTGAGATATTACAAAGCATCTTCTCATATAAGAATGCTATAAAACTAGGAATGAACCACAGGAAGATTAAGGAAAATGTCAAATATATGGAAATTTAACAGCCGTTTGCATAAACACTACTAAATAAAAGGAGAAATAAAAAAGAAATTAAAAATCCTTTAATCAAGCAAGAATGAAATCATAGCATATTATAAACTTTGGGACAAAGCAAAAGCAGTGCTAAGGGGACAATTTAAAGCAATTTATAGCAAAAAAAGAGGACAGAACTGCAATAAAACTTTTAAAGTCACACTTTCTACAATTGCAAAAGAAACAGCAAAGTAAATGAACAAACGAAATCTAAAAATTAGGTTAAAAATAAATGAAAGAGTATATCAGTAGAAAGATAAAAAACAGTAAAACAAATCAATAGGATAAGAAATTATTTCTTTGAGTGGCTTAAGATTCTTGAGAAACCACCGCCAAACCTAACAAAGGAAATAAAGGAGAAAATGCAAATAACATGAATACAAAATGAAATGAAATGTGTGACATCACAACAAAACCAAAGGAAATAAAAAAAGATAACAGATTTCAATGAAAAGTGCATTCCAACAAATTATAAAATCAAGAAAAACTGACAGATGAAATAGAAAACCTGAATGGATGCAAATCAACACAAAGAAGAAACTGATCTGGTCATTAAAACTCCCCAATGGGGAAAATGCCTGGGGCCTGATAACTTTACTGATGATACTAATTCTATCCAAATTATTGCAGATTATGGGAAAGGTTGAGACACAGGATGAAATTCTTCTTGGTCCTCACAAATTTTCGTATGTTTGAGTCCCAAATCAGGTGGAGTCATCACTAGAAAAGACAGATAAGCCAATATTTTTGAAATAAAATCAATAAAATCCTAGCCCGCATAACCCAAGAATATATTTAAAAAGTAATATATTGTAACCAAACGAAACTCATACCTGTATACATGGATTGTTTAACATGAGAAAAAGAATCAATGTGATTCTTAATGTAAATAAAACAGAAAAGAATCACATGATGATATAAATTCATAACAAAAGGGATTTGACTCAAACTCCACCTCCATTTCTGATGAAAACACTCAACTAAATAAAAACAGAATGGAAATTCCTCAAAATGACAAAGGGCACAGATACAAAACTAATAGTCAATATTGTTTTTCATTGAAAGAAATTGAAAGCATTTCCCTTGTGAATGGGAGTCAGACAAAGATGATTTTTATCTCTCCCATTAAATATTGTGGTAAAAGTCTTAGCTAAGACTATCAGTCAAGAAAGAATATAAAAGACATTCAAATTGACAGTGAAGAAGTTAAACCTTTTAAAAAAGTTTACAAATGATATGATCCTATACTTATAAGACTCCAAAGATCCAAGAAGGAAAATTTATGAACTAATTCAAAGAGTCAGCAAAGTAGCAGGGTACAAAATCAATATTCAAAACCCAATTAGAGTGAAGGGAGGCATCAGACAGTATAAGATTTGGCAAAATAAATTATAAATTGTCAAGAGTTCATGAGGAAGGTGGAACAGGGAGGGAGGGGAAATGATGAGCCAATACCAAAGGCTCAAATAGAAAGCAAATGTTTTGAGAATGATGATGGCAACAGATGTACAGATGTGCTTGACACATGGATGAATGTATGGATAGTGATAAGCGCTGTTCGAAATCCCAATAAAATGATTTCAAAAACAAACAAGCAAACAAAAATCCCCAAACTTAGTTGGATTCCTTTCTGCTAACAAAGAGAGCTCTGAAAAGGAAAGCTGAAATGATACCATCTACAATACCCATCTAAACAGTGAAACACTTAGGAATAAATATAGCCAGAGAAGCAGAAATACTCATACAAAGAAAACTACAACAAAACTGAACAAACAATCACAGAAACACACTACCCCCCAAAGAGAATGATATAAATGTAAGATTAAATCATGCCTAATGTATACGAAGACAACTTATGAACATGTCAGTACTACTTAAAGCAATCTATATTAGAACAGAATTGAGTAGCTGTTAGTAAATATACCCACTTGCGGATAGTTGATCTTTTCTTAAGGGCCAAATCACATGACAAAGAGATAGTTTCTTGACTAAATGGTGCGGACAAGACTGAATGTTCATTTTCAAAAAAATGAAATGACTCATATTTCATACTTTATACAAAAACAAATGCCAAGATTAATCAAATACCAAAATGTGATATCTAGAACTATAAGTATCATTAAAAATAGAAATAAGGGCATTAATACATAGCATAAATATACTAGTAAACTACTAAATACATAACCTCTCTGTCAGATTGTTGTACTATGATGGCTTGAGTGTTGCTGTAATACTGGAATCTATGTCACGGGTTTTTCAAATGCCAGCATTTGAAATATTCAAATGTCAGGGTCACCCAATGTGAGCTGGTATCAGTGTCAAAGACTAGACAATGAAAGAAGGACTTGGTTCCTCATTTTGTAGGAAGGAGTCATTGAAAAATTTATTTGTAGTTTTGAAACATTGTGAGACATTGAAGGCCTAGTGAATAGTAGCAGGGCATTGTCAGAGACAGTGACTGAGGATTTGCCCCTTGGATTGGAGGGCACTTGGAATGTGACTGAGAAGAGGCTAATTTATTGGAGTGAAGTTAGTTGGCCATGGTAACATGTGTTGGGTAAAGCCTGTGGGAGTGGAGCCTTTGACATCTTCATATTGATGGAGAAGAACTCAAGGAGCAGCAGCTTCAAAAAACATGCTAATGATAGGAACTTGGAAAGGTCAAAGTATGACACTAGAAAAATTGGAAGTGGGCAAAAGTGCAATTGAACTCATACAGATTGATGTGTTAGGCATTAATGTGTTGAATTGGATTGGTATTGGTCATTTTGAATCAGAAAATCATATGATTTATTATGCCTGGAATAACATGATCAAGAAGAAAGGCATGGCATTTATAGTCAAAAAAGACACTTCAAACTAAATCATTAAGTAAAATACTGTCTGTGGTAGAATTGTAAATAGTTGCCTTGTCTGATGCAACAACCACAGATGAAGAAATTGAAGAATTCTACTAACTGATTCAGACTGAAACCGTTTAAACATACAATCCACATGCATAATCATTATTGGAATTTGGAAAGTGAAAGTTGGAATCAAAGAGGAAGTAGTTGGAAAATATAGATTTGATTGAAATAAAACTGGGGATCACATAATAGAATTTTGCAAATTGGCCAACTTATTTATAGTGAACTCTGTTTTTTCAACAACACAACGGGCACTGTACACATAGATTTCTGCAAATGGAATACACAGAAATCAAATTGACTACATCTATGGGAAGAGAGGCTGGAACAGACTTTCAATTATAAGTTGAAGAAAAAGCTGATGAAAATTAAAATAGTTTATCTAGAGCCAAAATATGACCTTGAGTCTATCCCACTGGAATTTAGAGAACATCTCAAGAACAGATTTGCTACATTGAACACTAATGACAGAAGATCTGTTGAACTGTGTGACGACACCAAGGAAACCATTCATGAAGAAAGCAAAAGGTCATGAAGAACAGAGTAAAGAAAGAAAAGATCAAAGGGGATGTCAGAAGAGACTCTGAAACTTGCTGTTAATTGTAGAAAAGCTAAAGGAAATGGAAGAGATGATGACATCAAGTGTTGATTGAACAGAAAATTTCAAAGGGCGACTCAAAAGGACAAAGTCAAATATAATAATAAAATGTGCAAAGACCTAGAATTACTGTAGAAAACCAAAAAAGAAGAAAGAACATGCTCAGTCTATCTTTTTTTTTTGGGGGGGGGGGTATCACTGCCCTCTGGTGGCAGTAGGAGGCCCAGCCTTGCTCCTCGAGAGCTTCTGCTGGATTTGAACCATCAACCCTGTGGGCCGCAGTCCCGCACACAACCACTACCCCACTGGGGCTCAGCCCGCTCAGTCTTTCTTAAACTGAAAGAACTCAAGAAAAAATTTAAGAGTTGTAATATTGTCTATGGGCATAGAGTCTATGGGCAAAATATTGAACAATGTAGAGAAGATGGAAAAAAAGCAAACTCACTATATAAATAAGAAGTACCCCACCATTTCAGGAGGCAGCAGGTAAGCAAGAACCCATGGTGTTGAAGGAAGAAATTCAAGCTTGATTGTATGCATTAGCCAGAAAGAAGACTCCAGAAATGAATGGAATATCAATTGAAATGTTTCAATAAGTGATGAAGTTCTGAAAAACTCATTTGTCTGTGCCAGGAAATTTGGAAGACATCGACTTAGCCAACTAATTGGAAGAGATTTATAAGCGTACCTACTCCAAAGAAAAGTGACCCAAGAGAATGCTCAAGTTAAGAACAATGCCTATGATATCACAGGCAAATAAAAATTTGCTGAAGATCAACTATAGCTGTAACAGTACATTGATAGAGAGTTGTTAGAGGTGCAGACTGGATTCTGAAGAGGAAGAAGAGCAAGGATATTATTGCTTATGTCAGATGGATCTTGGCTCACAGACTCTTTGCTGCAAAGCATAGAATACCAGAAAGATGACAAAATGTCTCATTGACTATGCCAAGGCACTCGATTGTATGGATTATAACAAACTATGGATAATATTGAGAAAAATGGGAATTCAGAACATTTCAATTGTGTTCATGCAGAACTTGTACATGGATTAAGAGGCAGTTTTGCAAATAGAACAAGAGCATATTGCATGGTTTAAAATCAGGAAAGATGTGTATCAGGGCTGTATGCTCTCCCCAGCCTTATTTAATCTGTATGGTGAGAAAATCCTCAGAGAAGCTGGCTTGTATATAGAAGAATGTGACAGGAAGATTGAAGAAAGGCTTATTAACAAATGTAAGATACAAATGAAACAAATTTCCTTGCTGACAATTAGGACTTGAAGCACTTGCTGATGAGGATCAAGAGTTGTAGCCTTCAGTATGGATTACATGCAATTCAATGTAAAGAAAACCCAAATCCTTCCAACCAGATGCTACCATTAGGTAACATCACAATAAATGGAGACAAAGGTGAAGTTTTCAAGGTGTTTGTCTTGCTTCAATCCATAATCAGTGCTCTTGCAAGCAGCAGTGGAGAGAGAAAATGAAATGTTGCACGAGGCAAATCTGCTGCACAAGATCTCTTTAGATTTTTGATGGGCAATGGTACTATTTTGAGGACTAATGTGTGCCTGATCCAAACCATGGTATTTCCAAATGTCTCATAGGCATGTGAAAATTTGATATTGACTAAAGAAGACCAAAGAAGAATCGATGCATTTCAATGGTGGAGTTGTTTCAATAGAAAGTACCACAGACTGCTAAAAGAACAAACTGATCTCTCGTGGAAGAAGTACAGCCCAGGGGCTCCTTTGTGCAACTTTGAACATATTTTTCAGAAGAGACCAGTGCCTGGAAAACGATAGCATGCTTGGAAAAGTAGAGTAACAGTGAAAAAGTGAAGCCTCTCAAGGAGATGACTCGATATCATGGTTACAACAAAGGCCTCAAGCTTAGAAACAGTTGTGTGGAGGACCCAAGACTGGGCAGTGTTTTGTTATCTTCTGTATAAGTTTGCTATAGGTCACAGCTGGCTGGATGGCACCTAACAATAACAACAAATGTAATCGAAACCCACAAAAGAAAGCAAACCCAATGACGGGGACCTCCTAAAATGAGATACTTCTTAGCGTCAAAGCATTTCACCAAAAGAGAACTCACAGACTGTGAAATCTTTTTGGCAATGACTTATTAGGCAAGGATAAAAAAATAGCACGGAGGCCAAGCTTGACCTCCTCTGGTTACACGAGGGAGAAAGAGAATCCTTCTCCATCCCAGACCAAGACCGATTGCCACAAGGCAGAGATACCTTCCATAGCATGCCTTCACGCGCCATCATCCTTTACTGTGGTTGGACATTAAATATCCCTTCAATAGTTGTTTTCTACAGTTTGTTGCAATATCCACACAAATCCAACATACAACACCCTGACTTATGAGAACTGATATCCAATACTCACAATTATGGGGACCTGTCAGGAAAGCCAACAGGTTACATTATGGTAAGCATCACGGAAGGAATGTCTGTCACTGGTCTGTGGCCTCTCACCCACCCGGTCCCTTGGTGTCTACCTTGTTTCTTCCACTCTGCCTCAACTATTATTGGTAAAATAGCAAGTCAGTGAAAAAGGAGACCATCAACAAAATGAAGTGACACAGTGGCTGTATCCAGGGGCTCCAGCATAAGAACAATTGTGAGCATGACACAGGATGGCCGTGTTGTGTGTAGAGTCACCATGAGTCAGAATGGACTGCACGGCACCTAACGACTACCTCACAGTCTCAGCCATGTTCCTCTGCTCTATCACATAGCCTCTGCCTCGTTTTTCTGCTCTGTCTCACGGTCTTGCTGCTGTAGCCTGTCTTGCTGCCTCAGACAGGAATCATGCACCTGCTTTGCTGGTGACTTTTCTTTCTGGATGATCATGAAGTTCTTTCTCTATCCTTGCTTCTGAGGTGGCTCTCATGTATACAGAGCAGTGCTGACACTGACCAGTAACCACGTCAGAACCCCCAAGACCTTATTGAAAGTCCTATGGATTGCTGAAAGGACAAACACCTGTCTTGGAAGAAGTACCACGAGAGTGCTCCTGAGAGGCAAAAATGGCCAGACTTTGTAGCATGTACTTTGGACATGTTGCCAGGAGACACCAGTCCCTGGAGAAAGACATGCTTGAGGCAGCAAAAAAGAGGAAAGTCCTTAAAGCGATGGATTCACACAGTGGCCACAACAATGGTTTTCCACAGTTGTGAGAATGACACAGAACCAGGAAGTATTTTATTCTGCTGTACATAGTGCTGCTGTGAGTCAAAACTGACCAGATGGCTCCTGAAAGCAACATATCACCAGGTTAAACTTATAGAAAACTCAAAATCAATCATAATGAAGAAAACTAAAAAAATCCATTCCCATATGAATAAATTTTATGAGACTGAAATCTTAAACAATCAAAGTTTGCTCTTATAAAGTTATACTGTCATAAAGTACCAAAAATATTCTTGCCACTGACCATCAGTGAAAAGATTATTACCTTCTCAGGATCAGCAAGGATGACATAGAATAGAAGGCAGTGGGAATATATTGTTATTATACTTAAATATTTAATGACTATCAAAGATAGTGAGAATATAATGCTATTTTACTTAAATATTTTGACTATTAATTCAATTCTACAAATACTTAGAGATTACAGAACCTGATTGTGGCAGTCATATGCTTATGTTAATTTCATGATTGAGATGTAGGGGTGGAGTCTAGCCTGTTAATCTGGAGATAGCCGTTGAGTAGCCAAAGAGGCCTCTGTGTGAGCATGGCTTTCTCCTGGTATGTCTGGGAAATCTCGTGATATGTCCCTCGTGAAGATGAGAAGCTATCTCCCCAGTCATTGGGAGTTAGTCTCAGAGATGATGAGTCATGGACAAGACAAGATGGCAGCGTCTGAGGAGCCAAAGAAGCCACATGGCTTTGCCGTGATGGAGTCAGACCTCTGAAGCTGGAGAGGCCACGTGGAGACCTCTGCCAGTGATAAGTTGCTTCTGCCACCACTGGATGCTGTTGATGGACCCTGAGCCCTGGAAGCAAGGAGACATGGGAAGACCTCTGCCAGGATTCTGCACCCACTGACCTGTGACTTCATGAGTCAGAAGGAGAATTTATAGACTGATATCAGGCATATGGGCTAATATTAGACTTATGATTTTGTACTGGACTAGATTGAGATGCTTTCTTAATGTCCTATTTCTCTTATATATTAACCTTTTCCTTATATCCAAAAAAATTATAGAAAACTTTAACATTTCTACAAGAAAAAGACAAATAATACAATTTAAAAGTGGGTAGAGAACATGGACAGACACTGAACCAAAGTAGGCATTCAGGAGGCTAATAAAGAAGAAGAAACACTTGCTGTCATTACACCAGTGGGATATAGAAGTAGAAAAATAAGCTATCACTTCCCCCAAACTTCAAGAACAGAGTTAAACAAATAAACAAAACAATAACAAATGATGGCTCAGGCGAGGAAAATCTAGTGCTGTCATACACTGCTGGTGGGACTGCAAAATGTTGCAGCCAGTGTGAAAAGAGGTATAACATGTCCTCAAAAAGTTGAGAATAGAAATGAGGGGGAGTACAGATTGGGGACTCAAAGCCCATCTTTAGGTGAAGTGACATTCCTTTACAGAAGGGTTGCAGGGAGAAGAGCCAGTCAGGGTACAGTGTAGCAATGATGAAATATGCAACTTTCCTTTAGTTCTTAAATGCTTCCTCCCTCCCACTATCATGATCTGAATTCTACCTTACAAATCCGGCTAGATCAGATGATGTACACTGGTACAGCTAGGAATCGGAAACATGGGGAATCCAGGACAGATGATCCCTTCAGGACCAGTGGTGAGAGTGGTGATACCGGGAGGATGGAGGGAAGGTGGAGTAGAAAGGAGAAACCAATTGCAAGGATCTACATATGGCCTCCTCCCTGGGATACAGAAAACAGGGAAGTGGGTGAAGGGAGACATCGGACAGTGTTTGATATGACAAAATAATAATAATTTATAAGTTTTCAAGGGTTCACAGGGGAGGAGAGTTCAGGGAGGGGAAATATGAGGAGCTGATAACAGGGGCTTAAGTAGAAAGAAAATGTTTTGAGAATGATGATGGAAACAAGTGTACAAATGTGCTTTGTATACAATGGATGGATGTATGGATTGTGATGGGAGTTGTATGAGCCCACAATAAAATGATTTTTAAAAAGTTGAGAATAGACAATCCTCTCTATTTGATATATATATCAAAGAGAAATATGACACAATTTTATATATGCACACCCAGGTTCATTCTAGTTTTATTTATGATAGTAAAACAATAGAAAATGCCCATCAGTGGAAGAATGGATAAGAAAATTTTGGTACATATATGCAATGGAATACTGAACAACAATATAAGTAATGGTGAATCTACAAAACACCTCACAACATTGATGAACCTGGAGGACATTATTTGAACCTGCTGACTGAAATTTGTTTTGAAAGGACAAATATTATATGAAAACACTATTATTAAAAGTCATTTGAAAAGTCATAGTAAAATATATGTTCTTTGATGACTACTAGGGGTAGCAGAGCAAAGGAGAGATGAGAAGTCAGTGACTAGAGGCTTGGCAATATTGGGGGAATGGCAAGAATGGCTAATTCCAAGTTAGAGTCTGCTATACTTTATTCTCATGGTCCCACCCAAGAATTTGGTGAGAATTAACATAGCTAGAGAGTAATTTTGAGACAATAGAGTCAATTGTCTATTGAGTGATAGACAATAAAAAGAAAGATTGGCCAGAAAAATAGAAAAGATGGAGGCAGGGGAAGACATGAGAAATCTAAGGCAACTGAGAGAAATACTTTATATACATAATCCAACAGTGGTAATCAACATGAAGATGCAGGGTTGTGTACATAACAGCATATACATTGTATGTACGCATGTTTGTATATATAATTCCGTTTCATGATAATGTATATAACAGTGTATATCTCTAATCTATAAGCAAATGTTACCACTTGCCTGTCAGTTTGCTGTACTGTGACAGCTTGGTGTTGCTATGATGCTGGAAACTATGTCACTGATATTTCAAATACCGCAGGAATTTGAACAGGTTGCTACAGAGCTTTCAGTCAAAGAATGGATTATGAAAAAGGAATAGGCTGCCCACTCCAGAGGAATTAGCCAATGAAAATCTTATGGATAGCATTGAAATGGGCCCAGATACTAAAAACCTTATGTATAGAAGCAGAACATTTCATGAGGTAGTGCCAGAAGATGAGTCCTTTAGGTCAAAGGCACTCTGTATGATATGTGAATGTTACCAACAAAATGTTTTAAAATATGACCAAAGAGCAGCTACCTTCTCAAAGTAGAGTCAACCGTAATGATTGATGTGGATGGAGTAAAACCAACAAGAGCAAAGCCTTCAGGTCTGTCTTTTTTTTTGTGGGCATCACGGCTCTGGTGGGAGTAGGAGGCCCAGCCTTACTCCTCGAGAGCTGCTGCTGGATTTGAACCATCAATCCTGTGGGCTGCAGTCCCACACACAACCACTGAGCCACCAGGGCTCAGCCCTCAGGCCTGTAATTTGCTTATGTGACATAATTCAAAATGAGACGAAAATGCTACAAACATCAATTAATATTTGAAACTTGGAATATACAAAGAATTAGTTTGGGAAAGTTGGAAGTTATCAAGAATGTAATAGAATGTATAAAGGTGGTTATCCTAGACACTAGTGAGATGAAAAGGACTGGTATTGGCCATTTTGAATAAGAAAATCATATGGTTTACTATAGAAGAATGGCTCTGAATTCATTGTCAAAAATGACATTTCAAAATCAATCTTTAAGTATAATGTCAACTGTTTGCATCCAAGAAATGCAGTCAATACAATTATTATTCAAATTTATGCATGCATCATTCATGCAAACAGAGAAATTTGCTCAGTTTCAGACTGAAGACTTTGGGAAAATTCTTCGAAGTCCTTGGTCAGAAATTTATTAAATATGCAATCAAGATGCATAGATAGTTATCAGCAACTGGAATGAAAATTTAGAAACAAAAATTCTTTCATGGTGAGAGAAACAAAGCTGGAGATTACATGATAGAATTTTGCAAGACCAATGACTTGCTCATTTAAAAATACCTTTTTTCAAACAATACAAATGGTGACTTTATACTTGGACTTCTCTTGAATAAAAATGAAGGAATCCAATTGACGACATGTCTCCAAAACAATTTTCCACACTGCACTTTGGTTAATAGTGATTGGGGTCTTAACTGCTCAGGAGCAGTCATGGCAGGGGAAATTATTGGTCTCTCTTAGTTCATAGTAAAAAAGTATAATGAGAAGCAGAAAACATTTGGAAGCAATTGATCCAGTGACCTAATGAACCACACAAATATCATTGTCTCCAACTCTGAGACAAGAAAAACTAGATGGTGCCTGCTTATTACTGCCATTTGTTCTGAAAAGGTAACCATTAGAACATCCTGGAACAGAATTCAGAATCATAAAAAGAAAAGACAAGACTTGCTACTGGTCAGACATAAAGGAGTGAGCCTCCTAAAGCTTCGTGAAGTTTCAGGTCTGGAACCAAATTCATCTCTGTGGTGGTACTATTAAACATGTACAAACAGCGATAATAAATCTTCCCTCACTACCATCAGTCAACGCCAACATGTCAGAGAAGGCAAAACTGTGCTTGTGGCTTTTCCAAGACTAAATCTTTGCAGAAATAGACAACTTGGTATTCTCCGAGAAATGGCAGGTAGTTTTGAACTGCTGTCCTTGGAGTTAGCACACCACCAGGACTCGTCTGTATTAAGATCCATAGGGATGAAACACAAAACGCAGGGAGGAAGTGGGATACACTGAGAGTATTTCAATGGACAATACTCCGAAACAAAATATTTGTGAGCAGTTTCTTGTTGCTCTGTTCTGTAACTCAAAACTCACTGCTATTGAGTTGATGCCATCTTATAGTGACCCTATAAGACAGGAAAGAACTGCTTCTGCAGGTTTCTGAGACTGTGACTGTCTGTGAGAAGCAGCTGATGGTTTTGAACTTCTGACCTTGCAGATCACAGCCTAACATGTAACCACTGTGCCACAAGGATTGTTCTGTAAATCTCTCCCTAATTCATGATCAAAAGTTAAAAACAAAACAGTTTTCTTGGTATAGATTGTTAAGTGCTTCCAGTGTTATATCAGTTCATGTTCTTTTATTTTTGTTTTCGAATTCTGTTTTACACACTTCAATAATACGGTTTCCTTTGTTCATTAAAATTTTGTTGTTCGTTTCTTTTATATCATTGTTTCTAACATTTGCCTTAACTATTTTATGTTCCAGAGTAAGTTTCAGAGTCTTTTCGGACATTCACTTTAGCCTTTACTTTTCTGCCTTTTTAACATCTGCTTCCTTTCTTCCTGTATGTTGCTCTTGATGTCATTACACAACTTTCGAAATCTTTTGTCAATAGTATTCAATGCTTCAGCTATGTTCTGAGATGATCTCTAAAGTCACTTTTAGACTTGTTCTAACGTTTTTCATCTTTAATTTAAACTTACATAGGAGTAATTGGTGGTCTTTTCCACAGTCAGCCCCGGTCTCCTTTTGAATATTGTCCTTGAGCTCCTATATGATCTCTTCCCACAGATGTAGTTGATTTGATTCCTGTGCTTTCTATTTAGTGAGATCCATGTGTATAGCCACCATTTATGTTGTTGAAAAAAGGCATTTGCTATGAATAAGCCATTTGGCTTGCAAAATTCTATTATGTGATCACCATGTTAATTTATATCAGGGTCATATTTTCCAACTATTGCTTCTTCTTCTTTGCTTCCAACTTTCAAATTCCAAGCAAAAATAACCATCCATACATCTTGATTGCATGTTTGATTCAGACTGAAGAAGTTGATAGAAGACTTTATCACTTGTTTTGATGATTGGTGTGAAAATATGAATAATAGTAATAACTAACTTCCCTTGTAGGTATATTTATGCTGTCTTATCATAGATAAGACATTTGCATATAAAGCTTCAAATATTTTTTGATGCTAAATGTGATTGTGAAGCCATTCCTCTTTAGTTTTTCATTTTTGACATAGTGAACTATATAACTGCACTACTCAAAATTTCCAATACCAATCCACTTCAGTTCACTAATGTCTAGACAGTTATCTTTAGGTATGTGTTCCAATTCATTTTTGATGAATACCAATTTCCTGATATTCATGCTTTGTACATTCCATGTTCCAAATATTAATGGTTTGTTCCAGTTGTTTCTTCTCATTTTGATTAGTGTTCCATGAGCAAAGTCTTGAAAGCTTTGTTTCATTACAGCTCTAAAAGTCAACTCTGCTTTGACATGGCATTTATTCCTTAGTCTTATTTTGAGTGCCTTCCAACCTAAGAAACTCATCTTCTGGCACTGTATCTGAGAATGTTTCCATGCTATCCATAAGGTTTTCAGTGGGTAATTCCTCAGGAGCAGACAACGTATTTCTACTTCATAGTGTGTAGGCTTTGTTTAAATCTATTCACAATGGGTGACCTTTTAGGAATAACTCCCAGCATCCCAGAAACTTGAATGTCACCACTGTATGGCAATTGACAGATGGGAGGGGGACATGAATAGCTACCAATATCCTACTCTTCTATAGTATGAAAAAACCTGTCTACCCTAAGGTAAATTATAATGTAGCTAATATATAGAAGGAAGAAGAGAGAAGAATCCAAAGGGATCGCAAAGGGTCGTGAGTTCTGTGTTGCAATCATCCAAGTCTTTTCTGATGCTAGTTCAAACTGAGAGTCTTTTCTTGAATCCACGGACAATAATGCACATCTTGAGCTTAGATGTAGAAATTGTACATGTGTATCTCTACATAGATGTGAGTTCTCACAAATGGGAGTATGATGATTACAGCAAGTCTTGTTGCTTTGCTCACTTGAAATTTCCAGTATGAACTTATTCAATCATGGAAATGTCATTTAAAAGACAGCTGCACAAATACAGTACAAGAGGCATGACAATAAAAAATGTTAAGTCACCAAAACAAATCTTTCTTCTTCTTCTTCTTCTTCTTTTTTTTTTTTGGTATTTTGGGCATCACTGCCCTCTGGTGGTAGGAGTTAGGAGGCCCAGCCTTGCTGCTGGGTTTGAACCTCAGTGGGCTGCAGTCCCGCGCACAACCACTACGCCACAGGGTCTCAGCCCAATCTTTCTTCTTTAATCAAAGACTCACTTATCCAACATCTAAAAATAACAGAAACATTATGATAACTATGTTTTTTGTAATGGAATTTGACCTCTATTTCCATGGAATAATCAGTGGGAAGTTTATTTCCTATGCTAGTGTTGGGAAATATTTCTCCCAGTTTACATAAATGAACAACTCCTAAGACCAGCAGCAGGTTTTGACCCCTCATTACAGATTTTTATAATAGTTTCTTAAGTGAATGCCCTCTTTTGCATGAGAGGAAATGCCATGCATTTTCTATTTGAATACTCATGAATGCCAATACATGAAAAAACTCAATCATCTGCCACTGAGTTGATTTCAACTCACAGTGATCATGTAAGACAGGGTATATCCACCCCTGTGGATCCCAGAGATTGTAATATTTTACCACATCTTTGTCTCCTCTTCATCTCAAAAGACCCACTGTGATGGACTCTATTCAAAGTGAAAGCGATCCTACAAGACAAAACAGTACTGCTCCAAAGGGGTTTGAAGGCAGCAAATCTTTTTAGAAGCAGAATGCCTTATATTTCTATCACATAGCACTGGTGATATTGAAGTACTGTATTTTTTGGAACATAAGATGCGCCTGGCCATAAGATGCACTCAGTTTCTGGAGCAGGAAAACAAGAAAAATATTCTGAACCAAATAATACAAGTATACTTAAATATTAAAATAAAGCAAAAATACGGTAATACTTATCAGCATAAATTCAAAAGCGATGTTACAAACTATCATCACTTTCATTAACAAATGAGGTGAGGCGTGAGCTGTGCTGTTCATGTGATCAGACTGATACGGAGACTCCAGGAGGCGGGACTTCCCCCCGAACACACAGCAATCCACAGCATGCAAACAGCAGCAGGCAGTAAATGGGTGCCTGGCATCATAAACAAATGTTCTGGGGAACCACACTTTCTGACAATTGCACCCTCCTTTTGCCCCCACTTTGGGGGGAAAAGTAGTGTGCCTTATGGTTGGACAAATATGATATCAATCTAGAGGTTAGCAGCTCAACCCTTACACAACTGCACCCCTCAAAGTCTTTATCTAGTAACCATTGAAGAGTATTTGGTAAATGAATGAATGGATAAAAGACCTGAGACAAAAAATGTCTTTAAATAAAAGAGTATAAATTATCACATTTCCTTCATTGGCATTTCTACTGATTTCTTTATGAAATTCAGTTATATGTTTTATAAATGGCACAAGGAGATTTTGTCTGTGAGATATAGTCAATGATATGACCCTTCGTGTTAGGAAGAGTTCTCTAGAGAAACAAAACCAGGACACTTATGATTATATATATGATAAAGAAATAGGTTTACATAGTGAGGAGGAATATAACAGCTAATTAGTCCACAAAGCAATACAGAAGACTCAGTTCAATTCACTTTCGTGGAACGGTTAATATATTGAGAGTCCTTCAACTCGCAGAGGGAGTTGTCTTCCCTCAAGCAAAACAGGCAGAGTCTACCCACAGACTGCAGACAGCGGGGGTGTCAGCAACAGCCAGCCACAGTCGGCCGCACAAGACCTCAGTGACGCAGGTCTTCATATCGAAAACAAATGGTGTAAGGCAGCAGGATCCACCAGTCTCAAGCTCAAGTGATGTACTCCAGCAGTGTGGTGAATCAGGTCTTCAAGGAGTCTCAAGCTCTAGCGACCAGATTCACGATGGTTTTGGCCTATAGGTAGTGTAGCACACAGGTTGGGCAGAGAACTAAGCTAAAGCAGCAGTATGCTGGTCCGATCACCAGAAGATGAGAGAAATGGGGGTGGCAACACAAAGCCACTTATCTCTTTGCCCTCCAATCAAACTGTGACCTGATTAATCTCTGCCCACACGTTCCTATTGCCCAGGTTGGCACAACAAATTTAACCCTTTGAGCTATTATTCCTTTATGATGTATCATAATTCTGGACTTTATCCTGTGGCCGTTATATCCTTTTGGAGGAGGTTTTCCTTTATGCTAGCAGACAGGACTAAGGTAGGATTACATCTTGACTGCTAGAGATTTAGGCCTGACCCAGAGGAAGATTTGGAATGAGGGATATGTTTGCTGTTGTCAGATGGTCCTTGGCTGAAAACAGAGAACACTAGAAAGATGCTTCCAGGTGTTCTGCTGACTAGGCAAAGACATTCAACTGTAGGGATCATAATAAACTATGGTCAATCTTGAGACAAATGAGAATTTCAGAACACTTCATTGTGCTGATGTGGAACTAGAACATGGATCGCAAAGTAGTTTTTGGACCAGGACAAGGACATACTGCATGGGTTAAAACTAGAAAAGGTGTGTGTTGGTGTTGTATCCTCTCACCATACTTATTCAATCTGTGTGCTGAGCAAATCATCAGAAGCTGCATTATATAAAGCTAGGTTAAATGGTGGAAATATGGTATTAGGATCGCAGGAAAGCTTACTAACAAATTCTGATGTGCAGATCATGCAACTTTGCTTGCTGAATGTGAGGAGGCCTTGGAGCACTTGCTGCTGGTGATCAAAGACTGTAGTCTTCAGTATGGATTACAATTCAATGTAAAGATGACCAAGCTTTCCACAACTAACCCAATCGGGAGCATCATGAAAGTGAAGAAAAGGTTGATGTTGTCAAGGGTTCACGTTGTTTGGATCCACTATCAATGGTCTTGGCAGCAGCAGTCAAGAGATCAAAAGAATGTTCTATTAGGTAAATCTGCTGCACAAGACTCTTTATAACATCGAAAGAGGACTGAGGTGTGCTTGATTTAAGCCGTGGTGTTTTCCACTGCCTAATACAAGTGAAAGTATGACACTGAGACTGCATCCCACAGGATTGGCAATTCAAATCCAGCAGCAGCTCTCCAGGAGCAAGGCTGGGCTTCCTACTCCCACCAGGGCAGTGATGCGGGGAAAAAAATAGTATGACACTGAATAAGGAAGACTGAAGAATTGATGCCTTTGAATTGTGGTACTGGAGAATATTGTTGGAAGGACCAAGGATAATAGAAAGGGCAAACTGATCTGTCTTGAAGAAATAAAGGCTAGAGTGCTCCTTGAAGGCAAAGATGGAATGATTTCATCTTAATTTTTTGGACATATTGTCAGGAAAGTTCAGTCCATGGACACCATATTGGGTAAAGTGGAGGTACAAAGATGAAGGCCCTTAGAAAGAAGGATTGACACAATGCACAGGACCAAAGGCTGAGGCAAATAAACTATGAAAGAAGACAGAAAAGCAGAGCTGAGATGATGGAACTGTAAACTAGAGTGACTAGAAGAATTTCTGAACCTTGGAATCAGAGGCAATAGGACCATATGACATAAAGATTGAGAACCAGAGAGACTTAACTGCTGGCTGAAAGAAGATATTGTTGTGGACTAATTACTATATCCTTACTGTTTACTATTAGCAATTTCTCAAATAAACTTCTTGAATTGTGAGTATAGTCTGCTAATGTCGAAATAGATAAAGAAAGATGGAGAGTGGAACATGTCTGACCCAAACCCTCATGGCAATAGGGAAATTAGAGATGTTCGGGTTTGGCCCACTAGAACTTTTGCCTTCTGTGTTTCTTCCTTCTTGGGAAAAGAAAGATGAAAGAAAGGAAAAAGAAAGTAGGGAGCTGCACTGTGGGTTTATTTATAGGCTCCCTGTGAGCTGGAAGGAGACACCACACCGTGGGATTTGATGGATTGGCAGGAGCTGGTGCCAGATGTTGACCATGACAGGTGCATAATAAAAACACCCTCTGAGACTTTCCCTCAGAATTCTAAATATATTTAGAAATAAGAAAAACATCTGCTTGATATTTCTTTCATTGACAGGCTGTTAGAGTTTTTTCGACTGGGATTTAAAAAGAGGGGGGAGCACTGTTTTGTGACATTCTAAGTACCTCATCTAAATGTTCCTATCAAGTAAAATGCAAAATTCTAGCACATGTTTTTATACTATTTTACTTACTTAATGAATATATTGTTCCTGCCCATCTGCCTTTAAATTCAGAGCAGCCATAAATAGTTAACAAAATGGAATAGCCCTTCTTATTATGATTCCCAAACTGTGTTACAACCAGCCTCACCACATGATTAGTATTTTTTGTTCATCCACTTGAGAGAAGTTACCAAGTTCATTATAGTCTGTGACAAGTAAAGGATAGGTATCCAAGTCCTTTGAAAAACAATCTTCCGTATTTGGAATTAGTGGCACTGCCGGAGTTTCATGCGTGCTCATCAGGAGAAGTGAGTCTCATAACATCAGTAATCGGTCTCTGTATGAACCTTGGAAACAGCTTGAACGGTCCTCTTTACTTAAACAATTTCATCCTTTTTTTGTTGTTTTGGGCATCTCTGCCTCTGGTGGTGGTGGGCGCTACCCAGTGCCGCTCCAGAGAGCCGCCGCTGCATTTGAACCGCCAAGCCCGCGGGCCGCAGTCCTGCACTCAACCACTTGTGTCACCGGGGCTCAGTCCTAAAATTTCATCCTTTTGATGCCTATTTATACCCACTGCAAAATTTTGGTGGTGACCTGACTTAGTCTAAACTTAACTTGTACTTGGGCTGAAATCTAGGTTTGGGATTATGAGTTATACATTCCCTAATGAGACATCCCAAGGTTGAAATGCATGAATGATGTGCTCTTGTGCTCTGGTAAAACTTCCATAAAAGCACAAAAAACAAAACCTGACTCCCATTGAGTCAATCCTGACTCGTAGCAAGCCTATTGTACAAAGCAGAACTGCCCGTGTGAGTGTCTGAGACTGTAACTCTTTCTGGGCTTCAAACTGCTGACCTTGAAATTAGCAGAACAACATGTAACTCCTGTGCCACCAGGCCTTGTAAAACTTTCATAGAGAATGAACAAAGAGAGAGACACACACAAAAACATGTCTAATATGAAAAAAAAAAACCAACCTCTACTCATCTGTCTTCAGAACTAATTTATCATTGTAAAGTTCCCTCTTTCTTTTAACCGTTTTTATGATTGCTCTTGGGGAAACATTTAATATTTATCATTATATCTTAGTGTAGAGAGCAGTATGAAAATTTTCAAGAATAGTTTCTTTTTCTTTTTTGGATTTCATTTCTGAATTTGGAGCTAAAGGAATGTCGAGCTTTAGGAAGTGACAGAAGTAGAGCTTTGGGATAGAAGAACTTTCTAGAATTTCTGAAATCATACTGCCATACTCTAGAAGACCACAAACCTACTAAACTCCACATGATTTCATGTTTCCCAGGGAGCTAAGATAGCACTTTGGTGTTGTTAAACAAAACAAAAACCCACATTAGATTTCAAGTCATTGAGCTTCTGGATGATTTCTCCATTTTCTGGCTTCTCCATTTTCTTCTGTTGTGTCTGTGGGTAGTATAGTTAATCACGTTGAGCTCCAATGTCATAATATGTACAGTGGTAGCAAACCATATCTCCCTTACAGGGCTATTTGAGTTAGTAGTAATTTATGTAAGAAGTGCCAACGCTTAATAAATGGTAACTGCAAGAGATGGAAATAATACTTTGGCAAAACATGTGATAAGGGATAATAAAGGTACCAATATTTGCAGTCATGATCGAGTGCTTTAATGTATTGGGATTCCCCAAGTGGTGCAAATGTTAATACACTTGTCTACTAATGGAAAGTTTGTTCATTTGAAGCCACATGGAATTACCTGGGACAAAGGTCCTAGCTATCCCTTTGTGAAGGTCAGGATGTGGTGGTAGTATGGGTTAGGTATTGTTAACTGCAAATTAGAGGTTCAAAACTACAGGAAGGAGGCTGATGGCTCCCTTTTGTTAAGATTAACCATCAGAAGTACCCTATGCTGAGTCAGCGTGAGCTGGAATCAATGCCAAGGCTGTGGGTTTTTGCAGAAAGCCTTATGGACACAGTTCTACTCTGAAACCGGTGTTCACCATGACTCATTCAAAACTTGGGCCTCACTGTTCTTTCTAAAGTAATTCATTCTTCCCACTTTACAGATGAAAGACTCACAGGGTAATTTGGTCAGAGTTACTCAGAAATGTGTCTCCAGTCAGTCTCCAGAGTGCTCTGAACCTCAGATCCGGAGCACCTGTTCTGGTGGTGACAGCAGACATGGGTGAGGGCTGGGAGTGGGGGAGATTTTCTTGAGAATCTTCAGCATAAAAGAGATTCAGTTTTGTGTTTCTGTGATGTCTAGGAATAGAGATTAAAAAGTGTCATGAATATGTTCACCATTAACTTATCCACAAAATTTGTCCTGATAGTAAAGTAGAATTCTTTCTCTTAATGTTTCCTTTCATTTTAGTTAAAAACAAATAAACTTTTTGAAAGCTATTGCACTCCACTTAACTGCCTCAAAGAGTTGACCGTCTAGAGAAGCAAAGAGACTCAGAAGCACAGAAACTAAAAATAAATACTGTAAGGGAGATAACACAGGTGGCATAGTGCTTACAGGTAAGGTTGGTTACCACAAGGTCAATAGTTTGAAACCATCACCTGATCCTTGGGAGAAAGACAGGCTTTCTACTTCCTGGAGGAGTTTCAGTCTTGGGAACCCACAGGGGAAGTTCTCTCCCATCCTATAATATTGCTATGAGTGAGCATTTGGCCAGATGGCTGTAAGTGAGACATAAAGGGACTTCAAAAAATTTGTGGAGAAATGAATCAGAAGATAATGGAAGTTTTCCATAAAAAGTTGAAACCTCCTTGTGTCTTGACTGTCCTGAGAATAGAAAGAGTGAAGCCTTATTCCAGACCCCTAGTCAAGAAATGTTTTAGTGCAATTCCCTAACAAGTACAAATTTGATCAATCCCTAAGAGGTACAAGCCAGTCAGGCCAATAGAAGGGAAGAGGGTGTTCTAATCAGAAGGACCAAGAGCAAAAGCATGGGGGCAGAAACAAAGTGAGGCCTGGGACATGCGTGTGGGACGGGGTGGGATCTAGACCCAGGATGGGAAACAGTTGGGTCTTTCCAGACGTAAAGTGCAAAGCTATGATTAGCGCAGACAGTGGGGTCCCAGTCATAGGGTGCTTTGTGTTGCCTCATGAATTGCCTGGTTGTTTGATTGCCATGCTGCAGTTGATACCACAGAAGGCTGGTTCCACTGTGGAGAATCAAGAGAAGGGACAGAAGTCATCTCCTTTGACACCCTACAAACTACCTCCCAACCAATGCCCTTTGTGGGAACATTTATTCACTGTTTTTGGTTCCTGTGATCTGATGGGAAGAACAGATGCTAATAACTAAATGTAATAATTTATACTAGCTTATGCCTTTGCTTCTTTTGATTTTATTCTCTGATTATCCTTAGAGGCCTAGTTTATGTACTCTTAGGGGTCCTGGGATTTACCAGATTTTCTGCTGGAATTCTCCAAGAAGTGGAATAAGATTCCTCAAATTCCCAATCTGAAAATTGTCTGTATTGTTCCTAGTAAAGTTTATGAAAACATCGGAGCCGAGATCACTTAGGAAAGTAATGTGAGGAGATAAGAGAGAAAATCTGCACTTCACAAATAGAAGGTATACATTTCTTGGAGTGAAGTGGAAAAAAGCTGGCTGGTGTATAGCTCATATTTAGCTTTTCAACTTTTGCTTTTTAATTTCACAAGGGGTTCACATGGAAATACAATCTCTTTGCACAGTCCAATTTACATGGCAGAGCAGTGAACATCAACAGCAATGAAAGGGAAAAGAAACACTTTAGGTCCTTTATAAAACACATACTTTTCTGAATGTGTTGCTATTTTTCCAGCACTCAGGTACCAAACTCCCTCCCATGAATTACAATTACCAACAGAAGTGTCATATTCCTCACATATATTTTGCAAATGAAAGTCTGAGAATAGCTGTAATTGTCATTTGCTGGTATAGGTGGTAGAGGTATACAAAGAGAATACAGAGAATTGGGGCATGATTACATCAATCTAAGAGCCAACTCTTTTCCTCAGTCAGAAATCTGTTGTGTGTGTGTATGTGTGTGACATAAAAGTAGTGGCTTGCTATGTGCAACAAATTAAAGACGTTTTCTTTTACAATTTCCAGAGGTAAGGACTATGTCTTGTTTGCATTTGTAATCCCACTGCCTAGCACACTCCCAACAAATGTGCTGCAAAATAAATGAGAAAGGATCCTAGGAGGGCAGTAAACAAACAGTCCAAGATTTTTGTAAATACCAACCACATTATTTAAAACATTGAATTTTCTCACCAAAATGTTTGAATTAGTTATTTTATATATTAAACATTTGACTGACTAATTTTTGTTTGGCTACCTCACCCCTAGAAAGCCTAACATTGTGAAGAAAGCTCATCCGAGGCCTCTTAGCAACTGCTGATTTTCAAATCTTTTTCCTCCCTATATTGAATATGTTCTTTAGGGTCTATGTCTCCCCTCCCATTTTTTCCCATTTGTCTTGATGACATAAACAGCAATAATTTGACAGTGAAGACATTTAAATAATGCAATTCCCAGAGCTAGAGAAGAGAGGCCACTGTGATTGAAGCAATGGATTGAATCTCCACTGGCAGATGGCAGTTGAAATATAATGGGTTTATAGCTGTCAACCACAGCTAGAGGTTTGCACGCAAGGGGGTAAGCCTTTTAGGGATGGGAAATAGAAAGCTGGATTGCTACTTGAAATTCTTGCATTGTTTCTAGTGGTTTATCAAAGGGAAGGGAAAGCTCTATCTGTAAATTCTGGTTAGGATCATATTTTTAAGGAAACTGCATTAACTTACCTTTTACATATTGTTACTGTTGTTATTTTCTGTGGCTATGTCTGAGTTTCAAGCACATCCACTTGAAATAAGAGCCAGCATTCTCTTTCTCAATTCAGGATATTTGTGTGACTTTCTCTAGTTGCTACTGGGAAGCCCAGCAGTCCATGAGAAATGACTCTCACCTCAAAATCTTTTCAGGATGGGATTTCAAAGATTTCTCTGATGCAGCTTTCCCAGTTATGCTATATATTACGATAGGTCCAAGGACAGAAGTACTTTGAATTTCCTGTTCCATGTCAGAATGCTCCTGAGAAAATATTGGCATTGGTAGAATAAAGCTGTTCTATATGTTTCTATAACTTTTGTTAGGGAATGCATCTGAATCCATTCAACCATGTTCAATGTTTTAAAATGCCAACCGAGAGCTTCAGAAGAGGCCCCCCGAGGAAGGAGAGATGATATTTGTCTCGCTCAAATAAATATCAACACAAGAAGAACAACGTATCTGGCAACACATTCATCCTGATAAATATGATGATAGGAAAAGAAATTTTAAGCATCGGCAGCATGTATTCACTGCTACATCTGTGTACAGACTGTCAGATTGCATAAAAACAGGTCATAACAAAAGACAGTTGCAGGGAATAGATTATGTAATAAGATCAAGCAACGAAAGTCTGGCATCCAGCTGTAAGTCTACTAACAGTGTGCAGGGTTTGCTTACCCACCCAAGTCAAGGAGTTCTTTATTTTCTTTTTCCTTTTTGGCCACTATTCATGAAATTACATTATTATTCCCTTCAGCTACTCAATGAGCCACTAAAAAGAAGAATGAAATGCATAAAAATGAGAAGAAAAAGAGAAAGGCTCCAGGCTGTGGAATTTATGGTTAGAGAACTCAGGAATTTTATGCAGGTAAATTTCCTAAATAGAAAAGGACCACAGAGTCTTGAGCCATTTGGAAGTAAATATGCCGTTCTAAGTTTCTGATGTTCAGAAAGCCCGATTGCATTGTAAATCTCATTCTCACAAACATAGGACACTATTCTTTAGAACAGGCAAAAAAATCATTCAAATGAGGGAGACATCAAAAACGACTGAAGCAGGAGTTCCTTAAGTGTAAGTTAGTAGGTTTTCAATCACTTTAGTTTTACAATTTGACACCATGAAGGCTAATATATAGGCGCCTGCTAGCACAGCTACCATTCAGAATCTATCAGTATTTCCATTATAAATCCCATTTTTCAGAGGTTAATAACTTGGTCATAAAAATTCACTGCAGGCTGAAATCAAGACTTGAAGGAAAAACTCTTTCCTTAATCCCTACAGAAGAGTTTGCTCATACATTTCTGAGACTGAGCGGGTACAAAGCAAAGCAAACAAACGGTAGAATGCATACAAGTTTTCCTTTCAGAACATTCTCATCGATCCTAGTGCTGTTGGATGGGGCAATATACACGTGGCACTATTTTATCTGTTTCCTTGCTGCTTCTTTTTGTATTATTCTTCTTAGTGGAAGTTGATCTCTCTATTACAAATATAGGGACTTTGTTCCGTGGAGAAAGAGCATAGATCATGATATAGCTTACTTGGTTAGTAGAAAATGATTTCTGAATTCCCATTTCCTTTGCCTCCCTAGACTCTTTTTAGCACTGAAGCATTCTGACAGGAAATATTATAAAGTTAATTAATTAATAGGGGAAAGCTGTGACTTTTATTAATTTTGCAGCTAAACTGGGAAAATTGATCAGCCCACAGATTTCTTGGCTAACCAGCAAAATTTTTATTGGTTTCCTTCCACATGGAAAATACCATAAATACGTTGAGGAGGTGCATGCCAATATACTTAAGGAAGCATTTTGAACTTTTCTCATCACATCATATCTTTTAGCTCGAGGTTCATTTCTTTTAGGAAACATGTCTCTAGACATAATCTGATAAACAAAAGCTAGTCACATTTAAGCCAGTACTCCCCAACCAAACCCGTCCCTGCCAGTCACCACCTCATACAATTCTGACAGTCCTTTCTGCTCCTGGGACAGTCCCGAAGTTGACCTTGAACTTGTACCGTTATAAGCGTTGGACATTTAGGAGTAGGGCACTATGTGAAAAGAAAATTAAAAAAATAAAAATTTCAAATTTAACTGTAATAAGTCAGAATGAGAGAATGAAAAACATTTTCGGAGCTATTTTAGTGAATCTGGTAGTATAGGGAATCATGTACACATACTGATTTCCAGAAGCGTCAAGATGTTCAGTTCTACACCAAGCTGTCCATTGTTGTGTTTGAAAATTTGACCCACGCATTCTTACCATCTGTTCCTACTGGTGTCTGGAGCTTATTTATGGGTTTGCACACACACACACACACAATACACACACACATCAGGTAACACCATTTTTTACATCTCTTCTCTAGGTCCCTAACCTGACAAGCAACCCAAGTTTCAGTTCGAGAGAGATCTAATGTGTCCTGCTGCCCCCTAATGGTGACCAAAGACTGCTGGAATTGGACCTCTAAAATATTAACATTCTAAGATGAATACCAACAGTTGAGGGCCATTTCTTATGGAAGTTTGGATACTACTATTTTAAGATATATATATTTCAGTGATAAATGGTTCTTACCGATAGAAAATGAATCTGAAATCAAGAATGAAGCAAGGAAACAAATGTGCTGAGGGCTAAGCTATCAAACTGCTTGTGACTACCAAAGAAATTTAAGACATATGATGGAATAATCAAGAAAGATTCTTGGAAGAAGTCACATTTAGCAACTTATTGAAAGAAGATTAAAATAATATCCATTAAATGACTTGCTTCTGTATCTATTTTGACCCTTCTGAGTCAGCATGGAACTGTACCCCTTTAAGGTTTTTGATAACTGGTTTTGGGAAGTTGATCACTAGTCTTTTCTTTCAACACTTGAACTATCAACTTTTCATTTAGAAATCAAGTATAGGATCTGTTTCTGCTTCTTGGACTCAAAGATTGATGAAAACTTTTAATCATCAGAAAAGGGGAGAAGAGGAAGTATATTTTACTACCAGGAGGCACTGGATAAAGAATGAATTAAAAAATACACATTATAGTTTAAGAGGCCTGCCCTAACTGTCAAAGAGGATGGTTTTTTTTGGTTGTTTTTTGGGCATTACTGCCCTCAGGTGGTGGGAGTAGGAGGCCCAGCCTTTGCTCCTGTGGAGCTGGAATTGAACCTCCATCCCAGTGGGCCACAGTCCAAAGAGGATGTTTTATGGATTTCTAAAAATATATATATTTCAAAATTCCTTAAGTGCTGGTTTAGAATAAACATATTATATGTTTTGTTTTTTAGGCTTGTAGTCAAAGGCCATAAATACTCATGCTTTATAGCTTGGTGCTTTCAGAACTGGCTTCTTGTGTTAGAGGCTTTTAAATTCAACTCATAGAGATCCTGTGCACATACAAAAAAATAAAATACTGGCCAGTCCAGGGCAGTCTTCACAATCTTTGCCATGATTGAGACCAATATTTATAGTCACTGTGCAGATCTCATGGAGAATCTTTCTCTTTTCACTGATCCTTGACTTTACTAAGCATAATGTCTTTTTTTCCAGGGACTGGTCCCGATAATGTGTCTAAAGCACACAAGACAAAATCTCACCATTTTCTTCAAAGAAGCATTCTTGCTATACTTCTTCCAAGATGGATGCGTTTGTTCTGACAGCCCACTTAATAGTCTTTGCTATAATTCACATATATCAATTCTTGTTCAGTCTTTCTTATTCATTTTCCTCTTTCCAGAGCATATGAGGTGATTGAAGACATCATGACTTCAGGGTGGGTTACGGTATGCATATGTTAATTCTTTGTAGAATCTTTAGTTTATTCAAAATGATATATTTGCTCATGAACACTTTAAAGAGGTACTTTGCTGTAAATTTTCTCAATGTACTATTTTGTTTGATTTCTTGATTGCTGCCTCCATGAGTATTAATCATGGATCTAAATAAAATGAAATCCTTGACAATTTGCATCTTTTTTACATTTATCATGATTTTGCTAGTTGTGATTTTTATTCTTTTTCTTTCATTGTAAATTATTTTTATTTTTTTACCTGTGTCTATCTTCTAGCCCAAAATTTAGCCTACTCTCTGTTTCCTTTCTTGGTAACCATTAGATAAGTTTTCATTTGGTGTAAGAACCTTTTCTTGATATTTTAAAATAGTGGTCTCACAATATATTTCCTTTACTGATTAGCTCATTTCACTCAGTATAACGTTGTCCAGGTTCATCCATTCTAAAAGGTGTTTTGCTTATTCCTCATTAGTTTTTAATGTTATGTTTGTATTTCATTGTAGATATTTACCACAGTTTAGTTATTCATTCTTCCATTGAAAGGAATTTAGATTTTCTTGATGCTGAGGCAAAATCTATATTGAAGGCTGATCCTTGGTCCAAGTGTTTCATATGCTCTTAATATATAACAAGTAAGGTGTGTCATCTACATATTGAAAACTATCTTCCTCCATCCTTGATGCCATCTTTTTAATATAATCCAGATCCTAATATTATTTGTTAGGATACATATTGAGTAAGAATGGTGAAAATCTACAACATTGACACACATCCTTCTGATTTTAAAATACTCAGTACCCTCTTAAAAGGTGTGAATAATGCCTCTTCATCTATTTACAAGTTCTGCATGAGCACAATGATGATATCAGCTATAATATCTTTTATTCCATGTCCTCTGAATGGGATTTGAACTTTTAGAAGTTACCTGTTTGTGTACTGATGCAATTTTTAAAAAATATATTAAGTAAGATTTTAATCTGAATCTAACTTTAAGGATATTATTCATCAATTTCCACATTCTAATGCATCACTTGTCTTGAGTGTGGACACAAATATGGATCTTTTCCAGTTGGTGAACCAGCCAGCTAACTTTAAAAATTCTTAGCGTATGTAAATGAATGTTTCTAGCATTGAATTTGTTTGTTGAAACATCTCTCAATTGATATTCAGTAAATTTTGCAGTCATATTTTCAACCAAGGTTTAGTGCAGCTTGGACTTCTTCCTTCTATTCCAGTGGCTCTTGTTCATATGAACATGTTAGCTCTTGAAATGACTGAGTGTAGACCAATTCTCTTTTGGTACAGTTGCTCTGTGTTTTCCTTCCAATTCCTCTCAGTGCTTCCCGTGCTATTAAATATGCACATAGAATCTTTCAATATTTTACTCTGAGGTTTGATTTTATTATGCCTTCAACTCTGTCAGCCTCAGAAATACTGATTGTGTCATTCCATTTTGGTTTTCTAACTCTGGCTATTTGTAGATTTTTAAAAAATATTTTACTCTGTCTTTTCTAGACAGCCTTGGAAATTTTTTTTCAGCTCTTCTACTTTGCCTTTCATCATTTCATTTTACCTACTCTATGCTCAAGAACAAGTTTTATAGTCTCTTCTTTTCTGACATTCAGTTTGGTATTTTCTTTCTTTTTTGTCTTTTAAAAGACTTTTTTCCTCATCATGTATATTGGCTTTGGTATCATTCCACAACTCACCTAGTCATTAGTCATTAGTGTCCAACATGCCAAATGTAGGCTTGAGATGGTCTCTAAATTCAGATAGGATATACTCAAGTTCATGATTTAGCTCTTATGTATTTCTTTTAATTTTATTCAGCTTATAACTTCAAATCGCTTGGGAGTAATTGAAGTCTGTCCCATAGTTGGTCCCTGATCTTGTTCTTCCTGGTGATATTAAACTTCTCCTGCATATCTTTTTTTTTTTTTTTTGCAAATGTTGATTTGATTCTTGCATAATAGGACACACCACCTTAGCAAACGAAAGGGGCAAGGTTTGTTCTATTATTGCCATTAAAGTGGACAAGGAGATAGTGGCTTTGAAGTAGCATGTTGAACGCCTTTCAACCTAAAGTTGTCACTTTTTGGCACTCTCTCAGCTAATGTTTCATAAGGGTTTTTCTTTCACAAGGTTTTACTGGTCAGATTTTTAAGAAGTGCAATTCCAAGTTTCTTTCTGCCTAATCTGTTTTCTGAGACTCTGCTGACACCTCGCCACCATGAGTGACTCAGATGGAATTTAAAATACCGAGGGCATAGCTCCCCACATCCCAACACCATGCATGCATGCTGCCTTAGAACAAAAATCTGACTGAAGAATGCTGGAGAATTTATTCAAATCACCTGGTATTTTCCTACCAGGCCATCACAACGGACTTAAGCAGTAGTTTATATTTCAGAAGCTGAAGTTATCCATAAAAATCATTGATATCTGAGAAAACAATGAAATGCCAATGAAGGTGGAACATGATGGTGGGACAGGAGGGAGATGGAAGGAAATAGAGGAAAGAGCTAGAAGACAAAGGCCACTTACAGGGGTCTAAATATAGGTATGTCTGTACATAGATACAACTATCTATTATAAGTTGGGAATAAAATTAAGAACATATCCATAGGCCAAATATTAGAGTAGTAGGTGGACCTTGGGCCCTCACCCTGGTGCTCCCTCAATGCAAGAACGCTTTGTTCTATGAATCTGGCATTCCTTGAGGCTCAATGGCCCAACACGATCACTGAAGTAAAATGGGTGCACAAACAAATGTGGTGAAGAAAGCTGAAGGTGCCCAGCCATCAAAGGATATATCAAGTGTCTTGAAAGCCGGAAGATAAACATTAGACCATTTACCTGAGATGAGACCACAGCCACACAGAAGAAGCACAACAGCCAGCATGGTCAGATGGTGGTGAAAGTGGTAAAAGGTCTAGGCAATAGACATCAAATAGGGCGGAAAAAAACAAAACAAAACAAACATATATCAATGTGTGCACACATCCCCAATGTACCAATTGAGGACATGTAAGAGCATGAGCAAGGGTGGTGAAGAAAGCAAAAGGACCCAGCTATCAAAAGTTAGAGCATCCGGAGTCTTAAAGGCTTGAGCACAAACAAGCAGCCATCTAGCTCAGAAGCAACAAAACCCACCATAAAAGAAGATCACTTACCTGTGCGATCATGAGGTGCTGAAACAATCAGGTATCAAAGAACAAAAATCAAAATCAATGGACCAATTGACTCCCCATATCGCTGATGACAAATGGATACAAAGGCAAACAAAGTAGAAGA
>PVJH01026024.1:0-30653 GCA_004026705.1 Nesogale talazaci | reverse complement strand
GGGGGGGGGGGGGGGGGGGGGGGGGGGGACTCGACCGGTTAGGCTTGCACCTAACAGTTAGGTCCACCACTTGAGGCCCAAGCAGAAAGGCTAAGAACCTTGGGCCCTTTGGGATTGACAGTTGCCAAGGGCCTGTCTGCCTGTAGCTGGCCAACAAGTCTTTCCCGGCACCCTGTCTGCCTAAGACGGAGTTCATCTTCTTGAATGCGAATAGCAAGCTGTGGTCACCTGACCTGTTTCCCTCTTGCAGAGCACTTGCGGAGTTCAGTGATTGATCGAAAAGACTTAATAATCAAAAGGATTAAGCCCAAGCCCCAGCAAGGAGATGACATCACAGTGGTGGACGTGGAGAAACAGATTGGCGCCTTCCGGGACCGGCTCGTCCAGATGCTCGGGGAGCCCCTGGTCCCGCAGCTCCAAGAGAAAGTGCACTTGTTGAAGCTTCTGCTCTTCTACGCTGCGGGTCTGAACCCCGATGAGCCCTCTCCAAAGAACTGCAGTGGGCCCTGAGGTCCCGCTGAGCACTCAGTACCAAGAATACCTCCTGAACGCTCCTCGGAAGTTCGAAACGTATGGCTACGCAGTTAGGAAAAGCTTACAGGACCAAGCCTAGATTATTTATCTGTAGGTTTCAATACTTTCTAACTTTAGAAATTATCATCTTTTGATAATCCTACTTTCACCTGTTCTAAGATATGGCTTAAATACACAAGGTGTATTTATATATTTTTTTAATAAATTATTTATCTATACTTTTTTAAAGAGGTAATATTATATGCATTATGTGTTAAGACATTTCCATTCAAAACGTGAATGGGGGCGGGGGGAACCTCTGCTGAACAAATGCTAGGCTTCGCTGCTATCTTTCATTCAGGGTGCTGACCTCCTGCTGTGGTGGGAACCAGAGCTAACGATTGTTTCCCTGGTGGAAGGCCCACATCTTCTGTTGTGAGCCTGTTACACAGCCGAGGCCCTGGCCTCTGTAGTCTGCCTACAAAGATCTAACGTCACGAAGGTGAGAGAAACAGAAAGACTGATAGGGTTCCAAAGAAGTCGATGTTAAAAGGCTGCAGTAGAAAAGCCATGGGTTTTCTAAACACAGGTTTGCCGTGCTCAGGTTCCAGGACTGGAACAGCTCTTCTTCACTGGGCCGAGAAAACAACAACTCATCTGTCCGCTTTCGTTTGAGAAAGTAGTGAGGATTTTTATTGTCAAAACAAGATACAGGCAACACACAAATAAATTAATTTTTCTGGTAATTCTAAACTCCGGGGTCTCTCCATGGAAAGGTCAGCTAGCTTCTTACCGAGGCACTATCCACACTGAGATCAGCGGGTATCTGAGAGTGGACTCAAAGCGGGTTGGACTTGGTTAGAGGGAGAGCGGACCGAAGGCAGCTCCCCGAGGTCCTTTCCTCGGTAAGTTTTGTATGTGTACAAAGCCATGAGGCGCACTCTGCAGGAAAACCCTTGCTTCTAAAAATATCACTTTCCCCTGTGCCCTTTGGGGGGAGAGGGGGGCGCGGATAGGCTGAACAAGGGAAATCCAGAAGGTGACAGGCATCTCACCTGACCAATCGTCTGGCTGGAGTTACCAGCTTCCGACACTTCAAAAGACAACGTCCAGATTAAAGCACTACACCAAAGTATCTCCCTTACAAAGTTTGTGATCAAACTGGCATTAAATTAAAGTGCTCAAAAGGGTCTGTGAGACTCACGCTTGCTGTGTGCGACACACAAGAGGAGTCTCCAACAGCACTGGCCGGAAAAGGACGAGGGTGAGAATGGGCTACGTGGCAAAGTGATCCATTCGGCCACACGAAGGCAAGGAGAGGCCAGTGTCAGCACAGGTCTGGCTGGCATTGTACCCAGATCTCCAAACAGGTCTTGCCCTCCAACCAAGCCAGCGCAGCATACCAGCCCCGTGTGTGAGTTCAGAAGGGCCCGAGTGGCTGGAACTGGTCAGGGAGCACGTCCACTGCATGACTGGTCGATGCTCGCCTCGAAAGTGTTTAAGGCATGGAGAAGCCTGGGTCTGGAAACAGCGGGAACACTTATCTAGGAAGTCATGATCAGAGCTCTTGTCTAGAGGGCATGATACAAAAAACCGGCCAGGAGTCAGTCTCCCACAGAGCACTGCTGAGATGATGGAGTGAGTCTGTGGGAAAGCAGTAGAAAAGGGCTTCTTCCACACCATTAGGTTTGCACTAAGGTTTCCCCAAAGCCAGGGATATCTCTAGCTCTAGCCTGATTTTTTTTAAAAATATACCTTTCCTATGTCAGAGCTGGGCAAAGGGGGGTCTGGCAGACTCGATCCAGAGGCCCCGGGACAGAAAGAGCTCTAGAACCCAGTGGGAGTGAGCACATTCAAGTCCCGAGGTTTGAGATTGTGGGTGCGGGGCGCTGGCTTCTTCCTGTCCACTGCTGGAGCATCCATCGTCGGGGGCCTGAAGGCCCCGGGCTCCTCTGCCATGCGGGTGGCCTGCACGCGGATCAGCTCCATCGGGGAGGGCTTCTGGGCTCCGTGGTAGGTCTGGGTGGCAAAACCTCCTACGGGAGTGGAACAGGAGACACATTTCAGAGATGGCAGGTGGGGCCCCGCGGGAGACCCGGCCTCAGCTTTCCTGCGGGAAGGAGCTGCCTTACCCGAATCGGACTTCTGGAGGGGTCTCGGCCCAAAGAAGCCCCATTTATCCAATGGGTTCCTGTCCCTATCCCCGCTTCCAGAATCCATGATGCTAGAATTGGGGCCTGGAAAGGTGGTGGGAGGCCCAGAAGTGAACCAGCCCCTGAAAAAGAGAAGAGAAAACAACCCATCTGAATACATCCTCTTCCCGAGAGACCTCCAGAAGGTCTCACGCCCGAAGTCCCTTCTCTCTCGAAGCCACAGGCTCCAGTCCAATCCCAAGCAGCCTGCTGCCCTGGAGCCACCCCACTCCCACCCCCTCCCCTCCAAGGCTTGGCGGGCTCGAGAGAGGCTCACCTGGATTTCGGCTTGGGGGAAGAGTGCGGGGTGCTGCTAGGGGTGGACTGGGTGGACCCAGGCTGCTTCTCTTCCTTTGTGTTCTCTCCGCTCTGCAGCTTTAGTGTCTGTTGGTACGGGGAAGGAGCGGGGGAGCAAGGAGAGCACGTGAACATCAGGACATGTCCCAGACAGCTAGGGGCGAGCTAAGCTTGGGCATCAACAATCTGGTTCGCAGGCTGACTGCAGGTGAGTGGGGAAACGTTCACAGGAGGAATCCTTTTGGATTTCAGAGCAAAAGTGTTTTGTCTTGGCCATAGTGGGTGGAATTCCATCTTTTACACAAGTATCCATTCTACGGCACATCTCAACCATCTGTCCTGAAGCGCTATGAAGAGCTTGTACCTGCAAAAAGGAACTTTCCCACAGCCAGGGTTTTTTTCTTCATAGGGACTTGACCTCTGCTCTCCTACGATGTGTAATCCCCAGTCCCTCTGTCCCTCCCTCAGCCCCGTGGTCCTGTGGCCCTGTGGGAGCCAGGCTTGTCTTTCTCCAATGAAACGATTCTATGGGGGCCAGACAACCCCTTCCCCTCCCGCTCTTAGTCCCTCTACAGCTCCTGGGCATCCTGAGCCCAGGGGCAGTCTCGAGGGAAGTGACACTGCCACTCTCTGGCTCAAGGTGCCCTCCACAAGAGGGCTGCATCCACTGCACTGTTCCTCAGGAGTGGCAGAGCCAGGCCAAGACGAGGAGCCATGGGAGTTTCTCCCATACCGACACCTCAGCTTACTTAAGCAGGAAGCTGTCCCACCAGGGAGTGAGGGACTCAGTGAGCATTCCCTCCAGCCGCCTGCCCTACCCGTGGTCACGCCTCAGAACAGAAGCAACTGCTCAACTGGAACCCCAAACCCCACTCTGGAAAGTTCTCTGAAGTGTCGAACCTCAAAGGGCCCCTTTTCTCAGGAGGCTGTCTTCTTGGAGAGCTAACTGATCCTGCCCACCACCCGCTCCTTCCCCACAGCCATGGCTTTTTAGTCCCAGCGGATGGGGAGGCTCCTTACACATGGCAGTGTAGGGATCAAGGGGTCACAGCTTCTCCCTCCACATGTTGTGTCCCACACGATCCTATCCTGCCTCCCCAACTCCACAAAGCAGGCCTAGCTTCCTTGTGGTATGTGTGACCTTTCACCATCTGCCTCTGCCCTCTTTATGAGCGCCCTCTGACAACTTCAGAGTTACGGGGAGAAACAAAGTCGAGCATCGGGGGACTTGGGCCTCCTTCTCCCCGCTGACACAGGAGCCTGTGCAGCAGGGTAAAGGCACCGCTGAGTGAACCAGGGGGGTGAGGGTGAGGGCCCTCGCTGCCAGATTCGGCAAGTGGAACTCCCTGAAAGAAATGCCCCTGAAGCCATTTTGTCAGTGCAGAGATTTGATCATCATTAGAAATGAAAATCATTGTAGTTTCATGTTAGCGTTCAAAACGAACCAATAACAGAGGGCACACTGTTCCTTCCCAGCGGAACCTGCTCGGCTCTATCTCTGTTGAGACTTCGGGATCTCTCACCCTCAAGCTGACAGCTGGAGCACAGTCAGTCACCCACGTCTGCTGTAGGGCCCAGGAAGTAATCCTGCACATGGCCCAGTGCCCTCCCACTCTCGTTTGATCGGATCGGCATGAGAGAGAAGCTACCGCTCTGAAACAGAGCTCGCCTCTGGCTGGGAAGTGCTGTCAGTTCATACAGCCTATCCACTCCAGCCATTTATACGGCTTAGGGCCAATTCCAACCTCTGGGGCTACAGCGAAGGGGTCGTGGCTACATGCTGGCTGCACTCAGAACGGCCAGCAAGCTCCAGGGGAGAAAGACTGGGCTTTCCACTCCCATGAACAGTGACGTCTTGGAAACCCACACGGAGTCCCTGTGCTTCAGCCTGGACCCAGCAATGAGAGGCCTATGGCTACAATTCCATGGGACAGGACAGAAGTCTTTTATGCTAATAGGCTTACTATGCTGGTAGGATTAAGGTGGGACTAAGTCTCCACCTTAGTAGAAGGTGTATCTTAAGTCCCCTTCCAAGGCATATGGTCTGATGACTGGAGCCCTGGTGACAGACTGGTGGAGTCGAGCATCTGAGCACAGGTCCGCAGCTCCGAACCCTGTGGGAGCAAGCTGGAGCTTTCCTTCCCATGACCAGGTGCAGTCTTGGAAAGCCCCGGTCCAGTTCCACCCTCTGCCTTGGGGTGGCTTGTGGGAAACTGACACTGAGAACTGGATCCCCTAACTTATAACACAGGGCATCTGGAAAGCTGGCATCCCATCTCGGCCATTTCCCAGTGAAACAGACCCCAGGGCCATAGGGAGAGCCATGAGTGGAGCCCAGTCAAGATCACCGTATGAAGTGCCAGATGCCCAGACCACAGGCCCGGGGGTGGCAGGGGGATCATGGGACTGAGCCACAAGCAGCCGAAGGCTCTGGGGCTGCGAGAGAGGGAGGGGGTGGGCTCTCTGAGCTGCACAGGCAGGGGAGCAGGTGCCTGAAGACCAGAAGAGGACGTGGCTACTCGCTGCGGAGAGGCACTGCTGTAGACCCGTGACTGCCCTTAGTGTCGACTGCTCCAGGCCCAGGTCTCCTGCCACTTCCCTGAGAAAGCCCACTGAGTACAGGGTGGCCACTGCTACGGAAGGCTGGACCCAGCCAGGAGGACGAGGGGGTGGGGTAACGATGGAGGCACGGCTGACCTCATGGCAACAGGGAAGCCAGGAGGTCAGACAGGGCTCCCTCCAAGCCTTTTTCACACCAGGTGAGGCTAAACCAATTTTACATTCCTCACCCAACTCACACTTCCCACAGCCCCCCCCCCCACTACCCCGCCCCCAGCTGGCTCAAGGGGTCACTTCTAACCCACAGACACATCTCAGGCCGTCAGCATTCCGGGGCTAAGTCCCTCAGCGAGAAGCTTACGTGGAGTGCTTCCGCCACGCGCAGGTACTTGGTCTCCTCAGTGGTGAGGCCCTTGTGGGGGGTGTAGCCGGCATCTCTCAGGCCTGCCTGTTGCTCAAAGCGCTGAATGCTCTCCTGGGTCTGTTCTGCAAACAGAGGAGACGACCATCAGGCCTGTTCCCGTGCCCCCGTCAGAGAGGGAAGGACATCGCACTGACATCCGATACTGCACCCGGTCCCAGAAAGCCTGCTCTCAGCCCAACGCTGACCCCACCACAGCTTCTCTAATGAGATGGGAGCCGTCTATCTGGGCTCCTCTGAAGGACAGCTCAACGGCCCTTCCGGCCTCTGACGGAGGCAGGTGGCATTGTCTTTGCATTGGGAAGACGTGTGGGCAAAGCAGCTGGCATTCAGAAGCCATTAAAGTCCTCCCAGGGCCAAAGTTTCCTCGTACACAGAAAAGCCTGTGCCAAACAGAAAGAGGCCCCATGCGGGAGAGAAGGCACCAGGGACCCAATCAGAGTCGAACCCTGGGGGCCTCCCCGGCACTAGCCACGCTCAACTGAGCCGCCCCACCTGCACACACTGCTCCGGCTAGTTCAGCCCGACTCCTCGCTGCCAACCAGCCCCTGGCAACGGGGAGAAGTGACAACGGCATGCTTGCCCACTCAGGACACCCCCCATGTGCCCCCCGGCCATGTGCACAGTCACTGCTGTGGCCCTGAAGTCCTGCAAAATGTCACGTGCCCCTTCTCAGGGCGCATTCCCCTCCAAAATAGACGCTGAGGAAGAAAGCCATACGGGGGATACGCTCCAGTCTGACCAAGTTGTACCTGAAAAGGTCCAGGAGTTGGAAGGGATTTAATGAGCTATGGTATACCAACACCGATATGCAGCTCTTTTTAAAAAATGTAAAGACAATAACAACATCAAAGTGTGGCTGTGTCCACAGTGGGCCTCGGAATGGGGAGCCAATCGCATTGACCAACAACGTATAACCACCCCCACCCCGGGGAGATGAACAACAGAAACATGGGTGAAGAGAGATAGCGAGTATGTAAGATATAAAAAAAAAAAATAGATATGAAAATAATAACGATTTATGGACTGAGCCCCAGTGGCAGAATGGTTGTGCGTGGGACTGCAACCCACTGGGTTGGAGGTTCAAATCCAGCAGCAGCTCTCCAGGAACAAGGCTGGGCCTCCTACTCCTACCACAAGAGGGCAGTGAGGCCCCCCCCAATAATGATTTATAATTTATCAAGGGTCCATGAGGGTGAGAAGGTGGAAGCAGGGGGGGGGGGGGGGGGGGGGGGGGGGGGGGGGGGGGGGGGGGGGGGGGGGGCGAGGAGCTGATACCAAGGGCTCAAACAAAAAATGTTTTGAAAATGATGATCGCAACATAGATATACACAGGTTTGATATAACTGCTGTATGGATTGTTGTACGAGGTTTTTTAAAGCCTCCGTAGGACTGAATGGGCCGGGGAAGAAGCTGCGTGGCTGGCATGTTGGCAGGGCTCTAAGCTGCTGGCAGATCACTTTTGATCACGGGTTTTTTCTACTGTGCTAAAAACCACAGCCGCTTTCTAGGCCTGCCACTGTTCAGCTTGCAAGAGGCAAGGTGCAGCCGCGGCTTCGAATGTTGCATTGGAGGGGGAACAAGAGAAGCTTATGGATGTATCCCATGGAACTGTGCGAGACCAACCAGGGCCAGCGTGGGAAAAATCGAGAAATCGACCCAGGCGTCACCAGTGAGCCTCCCAGAGCCACTCCCCGGCAGAGGCACTGCCGCCGACAGGCCACGCGCTAGGCCACGAAGCTGCTCGCTGCCCACTTTCCCGGCAGCCACAGCACCGCCCCGAGGGGGCTGCTGGGAACCACACGTCTCGGTCTTAAGACTGCAGGTGCACGACGCCCCCAGCGTGGTCCTCTTCCTGGCCGACCAAGAAGGAGCCATCCTGCAAGCCACCCCAAAAGCAGAGCCAGGTCCGGCCCCTTGAGTAGCAGAGCTCCAGGCACCGACACGGGACAGACTCCGGACCCCTGGATTCCCACGCGAGCTGCCGGGAGGCCCCACTTTGTGAAGTGGGACCATTGCAGCGGTCACAGGAGTTGCCCGGAGACACCGACCAATGTAGGGGAACAAGATGGTACCCGCAAAGCCACCTCGGAGGTTGCACGTGCAGCAAAACCTCCGCCGACACGGAGCCGGGGTCCTGCGGGGACTCAGGAGCTACACGGACGGACGGAGAGTAGTCTATGGACGCTTCCTGTAATGGGCCCAGCTAGGGCTGGGGGTGAAGGGGGCGGGTGTGGGCACAAGGCCGTCCACGGCCCGGCCCCGCCCCCACCTCACTCCATTCAGAAAGTGAAAGGTGCTTACTTGTGATCAGAGAGTTCATGATGATGTGGGTGGCTTTAGCCTTCACCACAGGGACCTTGTCCGTGCTGTCTGTGGCCGATGACACGGTCATGGCAGGAGAGGGTACACTGGCCTCTCCTTCCTCCACCTGTCCGAGAGAGGTGAAGGAGGCACTTGAGCAGGGCAGGAACCCACCCCCTCACCACCTCTTTCACCTGGCAAATGAGGAATACTCAAGGGGGGTGGGGGGCTCCCTACCCGGTTAGGTTGGTAATTTACCACTATTTTGCAAATGGCATTGACCCTAGCTTCAGAATGACAGGATAGGGTTTCCAGGGCTAGACACCTTTACAGAGGCAGACTGCCACATCCTCCACCCACGGGGCAGCCCATGGGCGCGAGCCACGGGCCTTGGGTTGGTCAGTGAAGCACGCAAGCATCTGCTGCTCAGTGCTTCACAAACTCTGCCAGGCAGTGAAAGGACTCCCTGGGAGGACTGGTCAAACAGACCCTGCTGACCTCCCCGCAGTGTTTCTAAATCCGTCAGGGGCGCAAGGGGGGCTCAGGTTTTCTAGCAAGGCAGCAGCGCACTGGGTGCCCGTGCTCCGCCTGGTGAGGGAATCGGTCCGGGGCGCAGGGTCCCTGGAGATGCCCAGTCTGACACCACAGGGGGATCGCTGTGTCCTTTCCTCCTCGTACTTCTGGGACTTTTAGACTGAGTGGTTTCTCCCCACAAGGCAGGGTCAGCTTATAGCAGCCTTTACCAAAGAGCATTTCCCCACGAGCGATCAGGGGTGCTCCCAGAACAGGGCTGCCTACTCTAAGAGGGGCGGGAGGATCATTAGAAAGGAAGGACCGAGGGCAGCTTAGCAAGAGAAAGTGACCATGGGAGCCGAGAGCCCAATGTCGGCTACACGCCCAATCGTGCCGAGCCTTTAGTCCTCTTTATCCCCCACTCATTTCCGTCTCCTTCGGGGACTCGGTGAAGTCCTGTGCCCAAGGTCACGGCTGTTACACTGACATGAGGAATTCAAGCCCAGGTCTGTCTCGGCAGCTGCCTGCCGTGGACTGCTGGCAGACCCAGAGCTACCCTGAAACCCAGCTCAAAGTTCAGTGAAACCCTAGCAGCAGGTTAAGTGGCCTGCTCTGAACTTGGCAACAGCACAGCCTTTCCTGTGTGCCTGGGGTGGCTGGAGAGGCAGCGGTGAGAGGTAGAGTCCTCACAGTGAGAGAGCTCCGACTGCAACACGGCCGTGGCAATCTAAGAGCCGAACCCAAAGCTTTGCACAAAAAGGGCAGGTTCAAGGGCAGTTAGGGAGGGGTGGGGGTGGGGAGCAGCCTCAGGAGGCGCCCACCCAGTTGTTTGGGAAATGGTCAATCATTGAACCGAATCGTTCTGCAATCTGGTTTATGCCAGGCCTGTGTTAGAGGCTGCAAATAAACAACTAACAGCCTCACCCCCACTGTCATGACCCCAATTCTACCTTACAAATCCAGCTGTACACGGGTACAGATAAGAGCTGGAAACACAGGGAATCCAGGACAGATAAATCCCTCCGGCCTAATAATGAGAGTAGCGATACCAGGAGGGTGAGGGGAGAAAGGGGAAAACAACCTAAAGATCGCAGTAAACGTCCCCCGCCCCCTGCCACCCAGGGGACGGACAGCAGAAAAGTGGGTGAAGGGAGACCGCAGTCCATATAAGATAGGAAAACAGCAATAATTTATAAATGATCAAGGGTTCATGATGGGAAGGGAGGAAAAAAGGAGGAGCTGATACCAAGGGCTCAAATAGAAAATGTTTTGAGAAGGATGATGGCAACATATGTACGAATGTGCTTGACACAACAGATAGATGTACGGATGGTGATAAAAGCTGCAAGAGCCCCCAATTAAAAAATTTTTTTAACTACATTAGTTTGGCCCCTGTCCTCCAGAAACCCACAGAGAAGAGTTGAGTAGATGGCACACATCAGAATCTATAGGAGAGTGGAGCGTGCAGAGGGAGAGGCGGTGAGGGAGGAGGGAGAGGGAGGAGGGAGACTGCACAGAGATGCCTGTGCTAAGACTGAATGGGCAGGCACGTTGCCGCAGATGGAGAGGACTGGGGTGGTGAAGGAGCAGGCTGGGGATGGTCAACGTCCCCGGCAACGGGACAGAGCCAAACAAAGGCCTGGAGAAAGGACACGGGAGCGCTGGCAGGGGGCTGAGGAGAGGCTGCAAGGGTCTGGGTCATGCAGAACTTATGAGCCAGGCTACGAAGCGTGGATTAGACACCGTGGGAGTTAGGGAGCCATGGAAGAGTCTCTGGCCCATTCCAGCTCTGGGTTAAAAAGAAAAATGGCGCACCAACTTTCACAACAGAAAACGGACACAGGGAGTGAGAAGCTGCTGCCCGGTCCCCAGGGAGCCAGTGAGGGCTTTGGGGCCCCGGGGGGGGGGGGGGGGGGGGAGAGCAAAGGCGGAGCGTGCCGAGGTGGTCGGAGAGGTCAGGTACCTTGGCGAGGTGCTGATACTTGCGCTCTGGAACCACTGGCTTCCAGGGGATGCTGCCCATGTCTGATGGAGGAGGAGTCATGGGTGTAGGGTCCTCGAGGGCATCGTCATAGCTGAATGCCCGGCGGTACATCCCGATGGGCAGGGACATCTTGCCTAGAGGCCCACTGGGCTCAAGAGCTAAGAACAGAGACACCTGTCAGGAGGGGCTGAGCACTTTCCAAGGGGGTGCTCTGAAGACACTCCTGATCGGAGCCAGTCCCTCTGGAATGGCCATTGCCTCACAAGAAGGTACTGAAACCAACCCCCCCTTCCTCCAGGTCGTCCACTTCACCCTGCGGCCATCCTCATCCAGACCCTGTCATGGATGAAAATGTCTCCCTTGACATCTGCCTGTTGCTACAGTTCTCCAAGGCACCAGCCTATCTAGCGGCAGGTTCCCCAACACCACCAAGGGCTCTGTGCCTGTCTGTCTGCGGGGTAAGCAGCCAGGAGACCGGGCAATTGCCAGCACTGTTACTATTTCAAATAATTACTAACACATCCACAGAGACCTAAAAAAGCAGATTAGCAGCTGCCAGGCAGGCTACAGAGGAGCAGGATGAAAACGTCCTCAGATGACTGGCGTACCGAAATGGTGAGCCCTAACAAGAACATATCATAACTTCTGAACCCAGAGTCATTTCTGAGTCCTCCTCGGGGTCAAGGTCTTTGCATCATGTATCCAGTTCTTCCTGTGCACAGCTTCTTCCCCTTGACCGGCTCAGGAAACTGAGGCAGGGCTTCAGGGACTCAGCCAGCTAGCAAATGTGGGGCAGGGACTAGAAGGCAGATCTAAGGCCAGCCTACAGCGATGTCCCACGTGCCCCGTACGACAGTGACAGTGCAAACGGCTAGCTGGGCGCCTGTGTGGCCGACACAGCAGCAATGAAAGGCAGACGAGAAGGCAAGCTGATGGTGTCAGAGACGAGTCCGTCTTAGGGGATGAAGAGAGGCTCGTAGTAATCCACCTCTCTATTCATCCGCTAATTTGGAAGAAGACATGTACTCAAACATCTTCAAGACATCCGATAATCCACAGCCATCAAGTCGATTCCAATTTATGGAAACCCAAAAAGCACAGCATTACTGCACAGGGTTTCCAGGCTGCAATCACACCCCCCATCTTCCTCTCCCCAGGCCGAGGGGGGTGTGTTCAAACCGCCCACCTTGCAGGCTTCCTAGTAGTAAGAATACATTCACCGAGTGTTTCTCGGGAAAGCAATCTCAATAAGAGAAGCCAAGCACTTCTGGGTCGTGCAGTGCAGTTCTCACTCATTTGTAACTCAAAGCTTCCCATCTTTTAGCCTCACTCTTCAGAGCACACCAGAGCATTAGGCCCGGGCAGCTCGACTTGACTACTTGACTCAGAATCGGAACCCGAGTGAGTGATTCAGATTGCAGTAAAAACCTCTGCCTTCCCCACGAAGACAGCGCAGGCGAAACAATGACTTCACCGGCCGAGAATGACTGCCCTGTGCAGCCCCAGGCACCTTTAGTGTGGCTGCCGAGAACATTTTCAGAACAAAGTTCTGGGCCATTAACCCAGGAGAGGCCTTTCTGCCCAGCTGGCCCTTAATTCCACCCCCAAGTACTAAAAAGATGCTGAATGCCATCATTTAGGCACCAACGCCGTCGTGCGATGCAAGGACGGCAGAAATCATTTTGGCTTCGTAGTGGACACCTGTGGGGAAATCACCAAGGTGCTACAGCTTTAAAATAAATATCCTGGCTCTAGGGTGAACAAGGTAACACTGAAATGACCTGGGAAGCCTACACACTGCCCTGGTGGCAGAGAGGACTCATTACCATCAGGTTCTGGCTGAAAGCAGAAAGGACAAGCAGGAGTTAATCAAAAAGAACTAAGTTTACCAGGCACTTCTGGGTGTCTCGAAGCCATTGAAACACTGGGATCCAGATGCTTTTTCTATATAGAATTCCAAAGCTGAGTCCCTGTCACCTAATAAAAATAACAAAGAATATTTTTCTTATGGTGAACACCAAAGAAGAGCTCCAATGCTGCTTGGTCGGGGTGAGTTTTGGGGTTTGGTTTCTTTGGGGGATGGCTTGTTTACAAAGCTGAAACACACAAGAGCCGCTGGGTGACACAACACACATGCCAAGGGAGTTGGTTTTTTTTAAAAGATAGATACTCTTTTGGTTACAGTTTGTTTCTAAAGATAAAAATCAAAGTCCCCCCACGCCCTGTGGCTGATCTTAACACAAAGGAGATGACAAAGCCAAGACACCATCCGTGACGACAGTCACCTTACCCACAGTGAAATGATGTGACGATTACGCTGACAGACAGATATTAATGAGCCACATGGTCCGGCTGCTGCGTGCTAGCAAAGCTTTCCAAGAAGCGTCCATCCAGAGCGGCTAATAACAAACAAGCAGCGTGTGCCCTGCCCTTCAGACTCCAGTCATTCTGCGGTCACAACCTTGCAAAACAGACAGCAGGCCCGGTTCATTTTTAAATACACAACGGGAACCCAACACCAGGAAAAGGGGGGGGGGGGGGGGGCTCTTTTCCTGGTAAATCCAGTCAGTCTTGCGAACAATTCACAGGGCTTTACACGGAAATGACCGGCTGCAAGAGCAGCTGTTAAAAGGGGAAACCAAGCGCCCAGGCAGATAAGTGATTTCTCCGTGGTCCTTGTAAAAGAAGGCGGTTCCACGGCTACTTTACTTTAAAACAAGGCCCGCGGGGGGACGAGTGGTGTGTTTTTCAACTTGCCACTCTGGCCCTCCAGCCTGCCTCATCAGGGCTCCAGGGGCAAGCCCGCTGGAGAGCGCCCCGAGATCTTCCCCCGCCTAGACATCCAGCACCTCCGCTCCGGGCCCCGCCGGCCCCCCACAGCCTGCCGCCCGCGGGGCTCCCCTCCAAAAAACACAAAGCAATGCCACCGGGATTAGAGAGGCCAGCGCCCACCCCGAAAGACCAGGGCCGATCAGACCCCCGCCTGACACTGGCCGAGGCCGCACCCCGAGGGCAGGGAGGAGTGGGCTGCGACCCCCCTCGCCCCCCCTCCCCGCCCAATCGAGCTGTCGCTGTGAGTGGCGGGGAAGCCCCGGGCCTCGGGGTGATCTGAAAGAAGCGACCGCAAGAGGGACAAGGGAAGGTCCGAGGGCGCTGAGCCGGGGCAGGGGTGAGGCTGTACAGGGGGGGCTCCGGAGCTCGGTTGAGGGGCCAGGCGCCCCTGAGTTGAGCGCCGGGCGAACCCCAGGGAAGGCCCCGACCCGACCGATCACCTGTTCCTCCGTCGCCGCCGCCGCAGCCACCGCGGGGGACCCTGCGGCCCGAGCTCCTGCACTAAAGAGGTTCCGACGAGCCACGTCTCCCAAGTCGCTGTGGCGCAGTCCGGACCCAAGCCATGGCGCGGGCGACGCAGAGTTGGTGACCAGAAGGGAGGCCTACGCCGCAGGGCAAGGGACACTGGCCTTCTGGTCGTGGCCGGTGGCCTTCGGGGATAAGGCTTCCGAGGATGCGCCACTTCTCGCGAGACCTGGCCCGCGAGACTCTGCGAGCATCCTGGGAGTTGTAGTTCAGGGTCAGGAGGCCAGCCTCGCTGCCTCTGGAGGCGAAAGTGGAGGGGAGAGGGTGAGGGAGAGGGAGAGGAAGAGGGGGAGGAGCGTGCGTGTCACATCTCCGAGCGTCGAACTCCCAGGCAATCCAGAGGAAAATCCCTTACTACTAATTTGAAGGTTCACGGTTCAAACTCACCAAGCGGCGCCATGGAAGAAAGACCAATAAAACGTTATGGAGCAATTTTACTCGGTAACATATGGACCGTTGCTCTGTCGTGAGGTGGACCTGATTCATAGGGACAGGTTTGTGACTGCTGTGAGTGTTTTTCATACTTCGATATATTGGCATTCGCAACATTGGGGGTTTTGTCTTGCGCACCCAATTGGTCTGCATTTTGGATATTTTGGATACCCCAGATGATGCTGCCTCCCTAGGCCGTGCATCCGATTCTACCCACTTGCCTGCCTTGCATAGAGCCCTGGGAAAGTAGTGGGTTACTCATTGGTCTGCTAACCAAAAGGAACCACCCGCTGCTTGGCTGGAAATAGATGAGGCTTTCTCCTCCCACAAAGATTTGCTGTCTGACTTAGAGGGACATTGGGCCGCCGCTCAAGTACTTCCTCAGTGCAAGAACACTTTGTTCTATTAACCCGGCATTCCATGATGCTCACCTTCCCAACATGATCGCTGAAGACAAAGTAGGCACATAAGCAAACGTGGTGAAGAAAGCCGATGGGGCCCTCTGGGGTCTTAAAGGCTTGAAGGTTAACAAGTGGCCATCTAGCACAGTTGCAACAAAGTCCATGTGAAGAAGCACACCAGCCTGTGTGATCACCAGGTGTCGAAGGGATCAGGTATCAGGCATCCAAGAACAAAAAGTCATATTGTTGTGTGGTCACTCTCCAGATAAGATTGCTGAAGACCAATGTGCATAAGCAAAAGTGGTAATAAAGCTGATGGTACCTGGCTACCAAAGGATATAGTGTCTGAAGACTTAAAGATTTAAAGGTAAACAAGCCACTATCTAGCTCAGAAGCAATAAAGTCCACATGGAAGAAGCACATCAGCCTGTGTGATCACGAGGTGTCGAAGGGATCGGGCATCAAAGAACAAAATATCGAATCATTGTGAATAAAGGGGAGTGGGAACTCAAGACTGATCTGTAGGCAACTGGACATCCCCTTACAAAAGGGGTGCAGGGAGGAAACGATTCAGTCAGGGTGCAGTATAACAAGGATGAGACATGCAACTTTCCTCTGGTTTCTAAATGCTTTCCCCACCCCACTATCATCATCCCAATTCTACCCAGCCTTGCTGCTGCTGGATTTGAACCGCCAAGCCAGTGGGCCGCAGTTCTGCACTCAACCACTACGCCAGCAGGTGCAGCCCCCAGGGCCCCTTTAAAAGGAAGACACAGCCCCACTGCCATTGCTTCTGACTCACAGTGACCGCCAGAGGGTTTCTGATGCCCCAAAACAAAACGAAAAAAGGAGCCCTGGTCACACAGCTTAGCCACTCCGCTGCTAACCCGGATGGTGAGTGGGTGCAAACCCACCCACCTGGGACAAAGATGCGGCAATGTGCTTCCAGTACCAACTCGCCCTTCACACAGCAGAACAAAACACTTCCCAGTCCTCAGCCGCACTCACAATTGTTGTTACCTTTGAACCTCTTGCTACAGCCGTTGGGGCAATCCCTCTCACCAAGGGTCTTCTTTTTGCTGCCCCTCGACAAAGCATGGTGTCCTGCGGGGAGGGGCCTGTCCTGATAACCTGTCCAAAGTATGTGAAACAAAGCCTCTCCATCCTTGCTTCTAAGGAGCGTTCTGGCTGTACTTCCGGGACTGATTTGTATGCCCAGGGTACCTGCAGTATTCTTCGCCAGGACCATAATTCAGATGCATCCCTTCTTCTTCAATTTTCCCTATTCCATGTCCAACTTCCACAGAGATTCCAGCATCGGAAACCTTATGGGACATGCCATACTCCGTGGCAGCAATACTCTTCTGGACCTCTGTCCCCTCTGGCCTGTCCAAGCTTTCAGAAAGGTCCACTGTCCGTCATGGGTTCCCAAAATTATTTAGCCTACTGCCTCCTTCTCAGGGGAAAAACAAGAACAAAAAAGCTCAACACACCCCTGGGGACTAACACCTTTTGTCCTCTAGGCCGTAATCCAGGATAAAGTGTAGGTATCTGCTTTTGCAGCTCCCCCGGGGGGTTGCGGCACCAGCACCCCGGAGCCGGTGTTGCCTGCTCTGGGACACCCTTCCTGCAGACATTCCCATCAGCACTCAGGAGCTTGTTCATGGGGTGGGGTCGTCGATGGGCATTTGCTCTTCTGGGAACTGTAGTCTACGCTCTGTCTGAAAGCGGCCGTCCCCGCCGCTGCCACCCCCTCCTACAGACAGACAGACAGTCGATTGTGACTCGGGGGCGTACACATTGGGCTGCTAACCACACGGTCAGCGGTCAGCAATTCAAAATCACCAGCTGCTCTTCAAGAGGAAGATGAGGTCTTTAACTCTGGCCAAGAGTGACAGTCGCGGAAACCCACAGAGGCCCTTCTACCCTGTTGTGGAGGGTCACTGGGAGTGGGAATCAACTTGATGGCAGTGGGTGTGTGGAGGGGGGGAGGGGTTGTTTGTTTGTTTGTTTGTTTGTGGAGTCGATTTATTGCCTTTTTGGAAGCAGAACAAAACTAAGGCTCCCAGGAGTGCGGGGGCAAAAGTACCTCAGCCAGACAGTGGCGGAGTTGAAGGTCCAGTAGCTAGCTGAGGATTTAGCTGCTGGCCACTGTGCCCAGGCTACCAATTAAGAGCTAACTCTTGACTGCTGGCTGTCCTTGGCCTCAGCTGCTCCCCCTGCATTGACCAGCTTGGGGGAGGTAAAAGGCACCATTCCAGGAGAGGACCTGGAAGTAAGATCTCCCTCTAGTGGAGAAGGAGCCCCTAACCAAACAGAAATGTATTCTCTCCCAGTTTAGGAAGCTCAGAGTCGGGGTTGAGAGTGCTGACTCGAGAAGGCTCTTCTGTCTGTGGACTCTAGAAGCAGGCCCTTGTCTCTTCTGAGCAGTCTGCAAGCAGCCGCCCAGGTGTGCAGATCAAAGGCACTGGATGGTCTCTAACTTCCCGTGGGGGAGAGAAAAGCACCATTTGTACCAGCCCGGGGCTGGCGCCTGTGAAGTGGAAGGCAAGCATGCCTCCACCCTCTTGTCTTTTTCAGCCAGTCTAAGATCAGCCATCCCCTCCCACAGCGCACCCCACTCCTCTGCTGGGTTTGTTCATTCATTGCAGTGGCCGCCCCAAACAGACCGTAGCCGCAGCTGTGCGTTTATGAGGGAAGAAACAGAGTATCGTTCCAGATAGAGTTCTCCATCAGGACAGCCTTTTCAGAGTCATGTGAAAAAGGAAGGCTCTTTCTGGACTTCAACCTTTCAGCCAAACTGCCCCACACAGGCCGATGTTACAAAGTTCTTTTGTGATGTTAGGTGCCATCTAGCTGTTTCTGGCTTGTGGTAGTTAAACATAATTTCATGTCAACTTGAATGAAGGGGTAGAGTCTATCCTGCCAGGCCACAGCCTGAAGATGTTTGCTGGTGGGTGAGACCTCATCATGAGGATTCTGGGAACTCCCTCTCCTCCTCCCTGGAGGTAGGACACATTCTCTCTGCTTCACACTCCTGTTGACAAGCCACATGGGGCTATGCTGATGGCAGCCAGAGCCCTGAGATGCTTCCACGGCCACTGTCCACGGACTCACAGAACTTTCTACCCACCGGTCTGTGATCTTCCTGCATTCAGTGTCACTGGAATTCACGAAGAGGTATCCATGGATGGTGTTAGGGTTCTCTAAAGAACCAAAACCAGGACATTTATGATTTTCAATATAAATAAGGAGAGAAGGAACCTAACAGCTAATTAGTCCACACAACGGTACAGAGGGCTCAGTCCAACTCACTTCTCTGGGAAACAGTTAATATATTGAAGTCCTTCAACTCTTGTGGGCTGCCAGATCCAAGGTCAAAGAAGCAAGACAGCAAAGTCCTCCCTGGAGCAAGGCAAACAGAGTCTGCCCAGACAGCAGGGTCACCAACAGTCAGTACCTCCGTGAAGCAGGTCCAGATGGGATACGGACCACAAGCAACGCAAGGTAACTGACTCCACCAGCCTTGAGCTCAAGAGATGCACGCGGCAGCAGCATAGCAAAGCAGGCTTCAAAGGAGCCTCAGGCTCCAGCGATATGATCACCGGGTCGGCCTGGCTCATCAGTGGTGTAGCTCACAGGTTGAGGCCGAGAGCTAGCTACAGCAGCAGCACGCATGCTCCAGTCACCAGAGAACAAAGGGGGGGCAGGGATGCTGGCTGAGCCATTTATCTCTCTGCCCTCCAATCAAACTGTGACCTGATTGACTCCACATGCTCCTATTGGCCAGGTTGGCACAATAAGCTCTGGATCACATAGGTTAATATTGGACTTATTAGCTGAGATCAAACGTATGGAGTTGATCTGGACTGGGCTGTGATGTATCAGTGATACATAATTACCTCTTCATATAAAGTTCTCGCTGACACATCTGAGGGCCTCTGGATTTGTTTCTCTGGTCAACCTGGACTAACACATAGCTGATATCAACTTTGTATACAACAGAACAGACCACCAGCCAGGGCGTGTGCCAGCGCCATGCTTGCTATGTCTGAGCCTGTTGTGGCAGCCACTCCGCCATGCCATCTTGTCAAGGGTCTTTCTCTTTCGCTAGCCCTGCGCTTTCCAAGTGGGATGTGCTTTTCCAGAGCGGTCTCTCCTAATAGCAAAGCTTGTTGTACCTGTATGACTCATAGTGACCCCTAGGCAAAACAGAACAAGAGACTGGTTTGTCTCCTTAGCAGTCCATGGCTGTGGCAGTCACATGCTTATGTTAATTTTATGACTGAAATGTAGGGATGGAGTCTAGCCTGTTAATCTGGAGATAGCCATTGAGTAGCCAATGAGGTCTCTGTGTGGGCATGGCTTTCTCCTGAGACCTCTGGGAAATCTCACGATATTTCCCTCGTGAAGATGAGAAGCTATCTTCCCCAGCTGTTGGGAGTTAGTCTCGGAGACGATGAATCACAGAGAACACATGATGTCGACATCCAGGAGGCTGGAATAGCCAGCAGAGAGACCGCAGGGCTTTGCCCTGATGGAGCCAGACTGCTGAGGCTGGGGCAGTCACATGGAGGCCTCTGCCAGCGATGAGTTGCTTCTGCCACCAAGGGATGCTGTTGATGGACCCTGACCCTTGGAAGCGAGGAGCCATGGGGAGACCCCTATCGGTGCTGGGACTCTGCACCCACTGACCTGTGACTTCGTGAGTCAGAAGGAGACTTTATGGACTGATTTCGGGCATATGGGTTGATATCGGACTTGAGACTTTGAGCTGGACTGGGCTGGGATATTTTCTCAATGTCCTGTTCCTCTTGAATATAAACCCATTCCTTATATTCATATGCGTGTCTTTGAAATTTGTTCCTCTAGTCTACCTGGACTGACGCAATGGCACTTTCAATTCTCCTCCAGCACCACAATGCAAATAAATGCACTGATTCTTCTTCAGTCTTCCTTATGCGATATTTGACTTTCACATGGACAGGAAGGAGGTAATTGAAAATACAATGGGGTCAGACACAGCCTCGTCCTCAAAGCAACACCCGTGCTTTTCAATACTCTAAAGAGACCTCGCACAGAAGATTTACTTAAGGCAGCTCCCTCTCTGCCTGCTGCTTCCAAGAGCACTGATTGTGGAGCCAAGCAACATGAGATCCTTGACAACCTCAACCCCTTCTCCATCGATTACGATGTTATCTATTGGTCCGGTTGCGTGTAATTTGGTCTTCTTTACATTAAGTTGTAATCCATACTACAGGCTGCAATCCTTGTTCTTCATCAGCAAGTGTTAAGTAGTCCTCACTTGGAGCGGGCAAGATTGTGTTGTCTGGATATTGCAGGTTCATAAGCTTTCCTCCAATCCTAGTGCCACATTCTTCTTCATATAATTCAGCCTCTCTGATGATTTGCCCAGCCTACAGATGGAATTAGTGTGGAAAGGGTAAAACCCTGATACACTCCTTTCCTGATTTTATTATTTTTTTGTTTTGGGGTTTTTTTTTTGTTTTGGGGGGCATCACTGCCCTCAGGTGGTGGGAATGGGAGGCCCAGCCTTTGCTCTGTGGAGCTGGAATTGAACCTCCATCCCAGTGGGCCACAGTCCCGCGCACAACCACTACGCCACCAGGGCTCAGCCCCTTTCCTGATTTTCAACCATCCAGTACACCCTTCATCTAATCACACAACTAACTGCCTCTTGATCCATGTCCAACTTCTACATGAGTACAATGCAGTGTTCTGGCATTTCCACTCATCTTAGATGATCCATAGTTTGCTATGAGCCATACAATCAAATGCCTTGGCTATCAATGAAACACAAGCACACATCTTTCTGTCATTCTCTGCTTTCAGCCAAGATCCGTCTGACATCATCAGCAATGCCACCCCTTATCCCCTGGTTGACGAGAGAAACAAACCTAGAGACAGAGCTGCAAGAGAGAGTTTTATATCAAAGAGCACTGATATATAGCCAAGCCCGTTCCAGTGCAAGTCCGTAAGTCCGATCTTAGCGCAGATGTCCAATACAAGTCCACAGATTCCTCTTCAGACTCATGTTGACAATTGCAATGATGCCGAATGCAAGGAGATGACAGGCTGGTGGGTGCAAAGTCTTGTGCATCTCATGGCAGTGGACGCATCTCCAGGGCTCTGGCTGCCATGAGGGTGGTTCCATGTGACTTGTCAACAGGAAAACAAAGCAGAGAGAGAGTGCAACCCACATCTTCCGGTGGCAGAATTGAGAGAAGTTCCCAGAATCCTCATGAGAGGGCCACGCCAATAAGGAGGCATCAATAAAGCTGTGTGACCTGATGGACAGGCTAGACTCTACCCTATACTTATTTGTCAAGTTGATATGAAATTATGTGTCTACATATGACCTCCTCTCTGAGAGATGGACAACAACAAAAAAGTGAGTGAAGGGAGACTTTGGACAGGGGAAGACATGACAAAATAATAATTTATGAATTATCAAGGCCTTGGGAGGGAGACTGTGTAGGGAGGAAGGGGAAAAATGAGCTGATACCAATGGTTCAATTAGAAAGCAAATGTTCTGAGCATGATGATGGCAATAAATGTGCAAATGTGCTTGACACAATAGATGGATGTATGGATTGTGATGATTTGTACGAGCCCCCAGTAAAATGATTTAAAAATAAACAACCAAAAATGGACGCTGATTGTGGTGGCAAGTGTACAATTCTATTTGGCATGATTGAATTATGGAATGATATGGTACATATATTTTTTAAAAAAGTAATCCATTGCACTAAAGGATACTTGTTCATCTCTTTTATTTATTTATCTTTGTTCTTTGTTGTTACTGGTCATCTCTTTTATGTCTCAGAAGAGATTGCCTTCAGGCACACCCTATACTAGTCCTGGCTCATTAAGATAACAGAGACAATTCATTCCTAAAGGGGATTATTCTCAGGAACATAGAGTGTGGGGTTTAAAGCATGCATTGAGGAAGGCACTCTGGTCATGCAGCGCTTATGCATTGGGCTGCAATCTTCATGCTTGGCAGTTCAAAAACAACAGGAGAAAGACTAAGCTTTCAACTCTAAATTGTGACCCTCTTGGGGACCCAGAAAGGACTGATCACCACGAGTCAGCATGGACCTGATGGCAGTGAATTTGGGTTTGTTTTTTTACTAGGGGAAGGGGGAAAGACACATTTCAATCCATGACATGAGTCAGAATCAACTTCCTAGAGAGGATGTCTGTTAGTTTTGGGTTTTTTTTTTCATTTTTTTTTTTTTTTTTGGTGGGCATCACTGCCTCTAGTGGTCCTGGACGCTACCCAGTCACTGCTGGATTTGAACCGCCAAGCCCGCGGGCTGCAGTTCCGCACTCAACCACTTACGCCACCAGGGCTCAGCCCATTTGTTAGTTTTTAAGGTTTTTCTTGCCCCCTCAGTCGTGCAATCGTTACTCCCTTGACCCCTCCTATTAAGTGTAGTCATTTCCAACCCATAACTACACGATGCATAACAGAACAAAACACTGTCCAGTCCTGAACCTCCTCCCAGGGTTTCATCAGGGCTGCATACACTGCACCCTGGCTGGCTCGTCCCTCCCTTGTGACCTTCCTGTGAAGGGATGTCCAATTGCCTACAGATGGGCCTTGAGTCTCTAGGCCATCCCCCCTCTTTCGGGTCAATGTGATTGGGGTCTTGTCTTGAGTCTTCTGGTACCTGCTACCTGATTCCATAGACACCTTATGATTACACGGGCTGCTGTGCTTCTTCCATGTGGACTTTGCTGCTTCCCTGCAAGATGGTCCCTTGTTTAACCTCAAACCTTTAAGACCTCAGACGTGATATCTTGTAATAGCAGGGTACCACGAGCTTTCTTCACTGCATTTGCTGATGCACTCTGTTTGTCTTCAGCAATTGTTGGCCTTGATTTTCATAGCTTATCAATATTAAACCAAAAGATGTAGAAACTAATAACAAATATATGACACCATTTCCTCTTGAAAGTTCTAACTTGGAAAAACAAGCCCAAAATGACAAGTCAGAGAAAATTGTGTTTCCAGACTTTTGCATCAAAATTGCTCAGAACTAAACAAATTGACACAAAACATTGCTGAGAACAGGGAGCTTCCCTGTATGGAAATTAATCTGATTGTTTCTTATCATTGAAGAGTAAGTTGAGAGGTACTAGTGATAGCATGATGCACCTGTCATTTACAGAATAAAAATATCGAACTGTACATAGTCTATCATTACCTCTCTGGCAGCGCAAAGTGCCTTTTTACATGCAATAAGAAAATATTTACTTATATGTACACTTACAGGTATAGAATAAAATACAAGTATGGTATAGTGTCATAAGAAATAAACATACCTTAAAACATATATCACTTTAAAAACTGGATAGAGGTATTGTTATATAGAAATATGCATAACAGGCTGAGCCCCAGTGGCGTGGTGGTTGTACGCGGGACTGCGGCCCACTGGGATGGAGGTTCGATTCCAGCCCCACGGAGCAAAGGCTGGGCCTCCTACTCCCACCACCTGAGGGCAGTGATGCCCCCCCAAAAAAAAACAAAACAAAAAAAAAGAAATATGCATAATAAATAACTAATTAAATGTAGATGCCTAGCCAAAATATGGAGTTTTAAACTAACAGGCATTCCATTAAATATTTAATCAGATGTCATTTAAACTCATAGTATAAATACTTTCTGCATAAAATGACCATCCTATCTATTTGATAATTTATTTCTAAAAAACTGAGAAGAACAAGAACACCTCACAAAAGCTTATAAGCTTTTTTTGAGGGGTTGGGTTTTTTTTTTTTTTTTGGAATTAAATATGGACATTCAGAAAAATAACAGAAAGGAAAATCATTTACATGGCTCTCCCCTTTCTGGAAACTGGTAAAACATGAACAGAAAATTGCATCAACAAACAGATAAAATGTTTGATTTTTTAAAATATAGACTTTCCCCCTTCATTCTATTTATCAAATTGACATGAAATTGTGTAATTACCACAGTATTCATCCACAGCTCATACAATTCAATAGTTCAACCATATAAAAAAGAATTGTACGAGCTTCACCACAATCAATTTTAGAACATTTCCTTTTCCCCACATTCATTGTTATTCGTATAGTTTCCCCCCAAAAAAATTGGACTGAGCCCCGGTGGCGTAGTGGTTGTGCGCGGGACTGCGGCCCACTGGGACGGAGGTTCAAATCCAGCAGTAGGGCTGGGCCTCCTACTCCCACCACCGGAGAGCAGTGATGCCCCCCCAAAAAAATTTTCAATCCAACTTCTACATGTGTAGTTCAGTGCCATCGATTGCACTGTGTTGTACAATCATCATTGTTATCCCTCTCCAAATTCTGCCACCACCATGAACATGAACTCAATGCAGAGGCTCTTCCTACTTCACCTAAACCATAGGTCAAGTTTGCTTGATACAATAGTCACATATCATATACCCCCATAGTTAAACCACTTCTGAAATGACTTGTACTTGCATAACCACAATTAGCTCTAAAGCTACCTCCCCACTTCTGCACCCACTGATTGCCCCCAAGAACCCTCCTGCTCCTCCTTCCACCCTACTTCCCGATAAATCTTGGCATCAGCGATTGTCTCTGTGCATCCACGCCTTCTACGCTTCCTAAACTGGAAGACCTAACAGAAACAACAACAAAACAAAATGAAACAGAAAGAAGAAAACAATAAAAATAATAGAGATAAAAATAAAGAGGAAGAAAGAAAAAAAAAATCACCAGCAAGACTTAAAAAGCCAGAGAAGAAATTCCTTTCTTGGAACAATCACAAAATGCTTCAGTAGGCTGAGCCCTGGTGGCATAGTGGTGGTGCGTGGGACTGCGGCCCACTGGGATGGAGGTTCGATTCCAGCTCCACGGAGCAAAGGCTGGGCCTCCTACTCCCATCACCTGAGGGCAGTGAAGCCAAAAAAAAAAATGCTTCAGTAAGCACACCAGCCAGTGTGGCCACAATGTATCTGAAGAATCAGGTCTCAGGCACTGTGGCGGTCCTATCCTTGATGTCAATTTCATGATTGGGAGTGTAGGGGTGGAGTCTAGCCTGTCAATCTGGAGATAGCCAATGAGACCTCTGTGTGGGCATGGCTTTCTCCTGAGAATTCTGGGAAGTCTCGTGGTATTTGGCTGGTGGAGGTGAGAGGCTATAGACTCAGTTCCTTGGAGACACACAACTGACAAGACAAGGTGGCAGCAGAGACCCTGAGTCCTAGGAACTGGAGGAGCGGAGGAGAAGTCACATGGGCTTACCCTGATGGAATCAGACCTCTGAAGCTAGAAAAGGCAAAGAGAGACCCCTGCCACCTCGGAGATGCTTCCTCTGCCAATGGATACTGCTGATGGACCCTGAGCCCTGGAAACAAGAAGCCATGGGGAGACCCCTTGCCAACACCGGGATACTTCTACTGCCACTGGATACACAAGACTCTGCACCCACTGGCCCGTGATTGTCCTGGAGTCATTGTATGCACTTCATGAGTCGGAAAAAGATTTTTAGACTGGTATCGGACAAATGGGCTAATACCTGACTTATGACCTTGGACTGGACTGGGTTGGGATGCTTTCTCATTGTTCCATTCCTCTTGTCCATAAGCCTTTCCCTTATATCCCTATGTGTGTTTATGAATTTGTTTCTCTAGTCTACCTGGACTAACACAGGCATCAAACAGAAAAAATCTTATCACTCTGTGTGCAACTTCCTGAACTGATCACTGAGCAGATGTGGGGGCATGAGCAAGAGTGGTGAAGAAAGCTGATGGTACCCAGTTATCAAAAGATATAGCATCTGGGGTCTTGAAGGCTTGTGGTCATATAGCTTAATGATGCTTAAATGACAAGTGATAATGTAGCTCAGGAGCGACAAAGCCCACTGTAGAAGAAGCACACCAGCTTGTGTGACCATGAGGTGTGAAAAGAATCAGGTATCAGGCATCGAAGAACAAAAATCATATCATTTTGTGCCCACCCTCCCAACATGATGACTGAGGACAAAAGGGTGCAGAGACCCACAGAGTGGAGGAAGCCGATGGTGCCCAGCCACCAAACGATAAAGTATTTGGGGTCTTAAAAGCTTAAAGGTGAACAAGCGGCCATCTAGCAAAAGCAGCAAAGCCCACGTGGAAAAAGTGCACCAGTCTGTCTCATCACGAGGGGTCGGAGGGAGCAGATATCAAACATCAAAGAGCAAGAATCATGTCACTATGAATGAGGGGAGAGCAGGGTGGGGGCCCAAGGCACAATTGTGGGCAATTGGATACCCTCTTACAGACGGGTCTCAGGGAGGCGGTGGACAGTCTAGGTGCAGTGAAGTAGCACACAACTTTCCTCTAGTTCCTGAAGGCTTCTTCCCCACAACTATCATGATCCCAATTCTACCTTACAAATCCAGCTGGACTGGAAGAGGTACAGTGGAAGAGATGCGAACTGAAAATACAGGGAACCCAGGACAGATGAACCCTCAGGACCATTAGTGAGAGTGGAGTTACCAGATGGGTGGAGGGAATGTGGCGTAGAGAGGGGAAGCCAATGACAAGGAGCTACACATAGCCTCCTATCTGGAGGATGGACATCGGGGGAGTGGGTGAGGGGAGACATTGGGCAGTGTAAAGTATGACAAAATAATAATTTATAAAGTATTGAGGACTGGCGGAGGAGCGAGAGTGGGGAAGGCGGGAAAAGGATGAGAAGCTGATGTCAAGGGCTCAAGTGGAAAAGCAGATATTTGGAGAATGGTGATGGCAGCAGGCATGTGAAGATGCTTGGCACAGTGTACGTATGTATGGATTGTGATAAACGATGTACGAGCCCCCGATAAAATGATTTAAAAATGCTTCAGCATAGAACAAATTCAGGTTGAGTCAACTGACCATAATCAAGCTTACAGTAACCTCTGAGAACAAAGCTGTTCGCGTCCGCTCTCTGTGGCTTCAGGGGATCTGTCAGAGGCCCAATCTGACTAGACACTCTGCAGACGGATTTGGGGTTCCCAGCCTCCTCCATAACCTTCTACAGATTGTGTGCTCACAATTTAAGCTCTGACACTTTTCCCTTCATCATATTTGGGTTTTGTTATTGTCATCTTTGTATTGGCATCACTGCTCTCTGGTGGTGGGAGTAGGAGGCCCAGCCTTGCTCCTGGAGAGCTGCTGTTGGGTTTGAACCACCAACCCAGTGGGCCGCAGGCCTGCACTCAACCACTACACCACCGGGGCTCAGCCCACTGATGTGTTTTTTTAGTGTAGACTTAGTTGACGCCCCACTTAGATGCTGCTTGTTTGAACACAAGCCTTTAAGACCCCAGACACTATTCCCATTGGCAGCCAGGCACCATCTGTTTTCTTGACCGCACTTTATTATATCACCCTGATCTCCAGTGGTACCTTCCTGAAGGCCAGTATTGCAGGGCCATGTTATAAGGACTAGCTTATCAGGGCTCGAACTACCGGGGAGCCCAGAATCCATCCCTGGGCTATGAATGACTCTGCTTTAGTTCGACAATCCCCCTCCTCACTGCTTATGACCCGAAGGACATCGGCCATGATTACATTGATAGCATCAATCATTTATTCAGTGGTAGAGTTTAAGGTACTTTTGGTATGAGTTTATTCCAGGATAATCCATCTATGCGCTACAAACCATGTGGTGTTGCTTTCTTCCGATTCCTTTCTTTGTAATTCAGCTCTGTTTACACTGCTCACGGGGAAGGGTGCAGGAGGAAATTTTCCTGCATCATCTCTTACAAGATTAGATCCTTGTTGATCTGAGGCCCGGAGGCGTGGTGGTTGTGTGCGGGACTGTGGCCCACTGGGTTGGTGGTTCAAATCCAGCAGCAGCTCTCCAGGAGCAAGGCTGGGCCTCCTACTCCCACCATAGGTAAGTGATGCCCAAAAAAACAAAACAAAAAAATGCTTAAAAATAATTTTTTTTTTTTGGCATCACTGCTCTCCGGTGGTGGGAGTAGGAGGCCCAGGCCCACTGCTGGAATTGAACCTCCGTCCCAGTGGGCCGCAGTCCTGTGCACAACCACTACGCCACCAGGGCTTAGCCAATAAAAATATTTTAAATAAATTAAATAAATAAATATAAAAGATTAGATCCTTGCTTCTCAGATCCAAACCTGCTATATTAATGCCAGGGGAGCATTGAGGCACCAAATATATGGTGGTTCTGGATTCCTTTCATTGGACAACCACTAAGCCAGGGCACCCATCAAGGTCCAATGACTGCCATTCCCACAGTCTGGGGGTGGCCATCCCTGGCATCCTCCCTCATCAGGGTATTTCAGTCCTAAGTACAAGGATATATGTAGCTTTGAGGTAGGGTTCAATCTGTTCCGTCAAGCTTCCATGCTGAGTCCTAGTGTGGCCCTTGGGGGACAATATCATTTTTAAAAGAATGTTCAACAAAACCAAAAATACTGTGAATAGATAAACCTGAAAGCAAAAAAGAAAATTTTGCTATTTGTATTAATTCCCAATAAAGGATTTGGGAAAAAGTTTAAACTTAACCAATAACACCTGACAAAGTATGTCTAATCTAAAGTGTTTTATTCCATGATGTGTCATGTTGATTCCAGTATCAGGCCCAAATATTCCTTCACCATATCACTCTGCAATTGTCCAGGGCCTTCCCATCAATTCCACATGGTCTGTCAGGTGGACTGTTGTCCGAGAATCTATTGGTCTCAGACACGGTATCACTTCTCCAACTGTACAACATACAGCTTCTGTTTTCCTCTGTATGTTTGTATCCTGTTCACTCCATAGTGACCGCCTTTGGCAATACAAAACAAATGCTCCCAACTATTGCTGAGTTCAGAGTGCTCGACACAGACAAATTCTACAGGATTCAGCTGAGCCCCAGTGGCGCAGTGGTTGTGTGCAGGACTGCGACCCACAGGGTTGGCAGTTCACATCCAGCAGCAGCTCTCCAGGAGCAAGGTTGGACCTCCTACTCGCACACCAGGGCAGTGATGTGGGAAAAATAAAAATTCTACAGGGTTGAAGTTTGAGTATTTATAGGACTTCTGACAGGCTTGTGATGATGAGTTATTGGGTTCTTCCAGAGACTTTTCTTCGTTAGGCTTGCCATTTTCTTCTGGAATCAACAGTTTTTCTTTAAATAAAACAGTGCAAAAGGAGAAGTTGCTAAGGAGTCTTCTTTATCTGTAGACATCACGACTTGTGTTAGTCTGGGTAGACTAGACAGACAAAGTCGTGGGCACTCATATGTGTATACAAAAGGGCCTTATAGGGAGTAGAGGAACAATCTGGGAGGCCAGAGGTGCTTGTGGAAGTCTAAGTGCAGGCATGTACATATGTAAACGTATTCATGTGTGATGACAGCAAAATGGATTTATGTGCCTCTATGTCTAGGTACAGTATTGGGATAGCAGATGGATGTTGGGCCTCTACGCAGTTAATCCCTCAATGCAAGAACATTTTGTTCTATTAAACTGGCATTCCATGATGTTCACCTTCCTGACGCAATTGCCAAAGACAAAGCGGGTGCATAAACAAATGTGGTGAAGAAAGCTGATGGTGCTGACATCCACAGAGATAGCGTCTGGGGCCTTAAAGACTCGGAGGAAAACAAGTGGCCATCTAAGAGAAAAGCAACAAAGCCCACATGGAAGGAGCACAGCAACCTGTATGATCACGAGGTGTTGATGGGATCAGGTCTCATGGATCAGAGAACAAGAAACACATACCATTGTGACTGGGGGGAGTAGGGATCCCTCTGTAGGCAACTGGACATCCCCTTCGAGCAGGGTTGTGGGGAGGAAATGAGCCAGTCAGGATGGAGTACAGCGCCAATGAAACATACAACTTTCCTCTAGTTCTCAAATGCTTATTCATTTCCCCCTTCATGATCCCAATTCTACCTTACAAATCCAACTGGACCAGAGGATGTACACTGGTACAGATACGAGCTGGAAACAGGGAATCTAGGACAGATAAACCTTCAGGACAATCAATGAGAAGTGGGAGCAGAAAGGGGGAACCAATTACAAGGACCTACATACGATAAAGTGACGAGACATCCCATTTTTGGCAGGACAGTCCCGATTTTAAACAATTTTTCCCATGTCCCACAGCGTTTTTTAAAAAGCCCCAATTTTTTGAAAGAATGCACAACAAGCTAGGGAATGGTGAGAGAACAGGAAGTGTCCATCCCCCCCCCCATGGTGTCCCACCTTACCAATGTTAAAATCTGGTTCCTTTAAGTCATATAACCCCCCTCCCTGGGGGGATGGACAACAGAAAAGTGGTTGAAGGGAGACATCGGGCAGTGTAAGACATGACAAAATAACAATAATTTATAAATTCTCAAGGGTTTGGGAGGGAGGGGGGGAATGAGGAGCTGATAACAGAGGCTCACGTAGAAAGAGTTTGAGAACGCTGATGGCAACAAAGGTACAAATGTGCTTGACGCAATGAATGCGTGTATGGATGGAGATGAGTTGTGTGAGCCCCTTCCTAACATTATTTTTTAAAAGAGCTTTATATAAAGAGTATTTATCCAACATGGATAGAAGAGCAGCCACGTTAGAAAAAAGAATGCAGTCCTCGTGTCGCCATTCAGCCATTTCCCGAGGCAACACACACTGGAGTCAATGGAATGGAAGAAAAACGACACCTCCGCGCAGA
>PVJH01026023.1:0-30658 GCA_004026705.1 Nesogale talazaci | reverse complement strand
GTACTTTGTGAATACGGCAGTGGTTCTCAACCTTCCTCATGCTGCGACCCTTTCATGCAGTTCTTATTGTTGTTGTGACCCCTAACCAAAAATATTATTTTGTTGCTACTTCATAACTGTATTTTTGCTACTGTTATGAATCATAATGTACATATCTGATATGCAGGATATATTTTCATGGTTAAAAATGGAACATAATTAAAGCATAGTGATTAACCATAAAACAATATGTAACTACATATTGTGAAATATTTATGTGACTTTTGATGGTCTTAGGTGACCCCTGTGAAAGGGTAGTTTGACCCAATGAAGAGTCACAACCCAAAGGTTGAGAATTGCTGAAATAGGGAATTATTGAATAGTGAATACGCAGTTTCTTTTTGGGTTATCAAACTTTTTAGAAGTATATAATTATAATCCCTGCACAACATTGTATGTTTAGCTAACTTCTGAATTATCTTTCTCTGGCAGACTGGTTTGTGAGCTGGAATTGGTGACTTTGTGATCATAACCCACTGTCACACGAGGGTTCTGGTTTAAAATGGACTGGGCTAAAGCAATGGTTTCCAGGGGAATCTACTGAGCCAGTTAAACTCAACCAGAGAGTTCAATTCAGAAATTTATGCTGTCACCCGTCTCCCTCAGGTACGTATGTGTGTGTTGGGGGGGGTTGGGGGAGCAGGGGGGCGGTGTTACCAAAAGGGTAGTCTTAATACATTTTCTTCAATGAAGCAGGAGGATCATGGGAAAAGATTAGGAAGAAGTGTTAAGAAAAATGAAGGAGGTGGTTTTCCCATCACTCTTGCAAGCCCTCTTTCTCCCAGGGGCCAGAGAGTGGTTGCATAAGAATTTTGTTAGGAAGAATGATCCCATCCACTCGACACCTTTGAGCTTTCCCCTCCCTACTTCTTTCCCCCAAAATGTAAGTAGCTTTTAGAAAGAGCACAGTCTGAGTTAGTCAAAGATGCCCAAACTTCCATTGTGGTGTGACATAAATTGAAGAGTGCAGAATTCTTTAGAGGAGGGGATAGAGGGAAGTAAACACCATGGTCAGAAGTGTACTGATCTTCATGGAGAAATGTTGGCAAATGATAGATTCACATTTTGCTGTTTTGAATAAAGGTTTCTAGGTTCTAATTTCTTCATACTTGTTATTGCTATTAGTTACCATTGAGCAATTTCTGACTCATAGGGACTCTATTTACAGCAGAATGAAGCACAGTCCACTCCTGTTCCATCTTTACAATTGTGACTGTGTATACCTATTTTTATATGTGTCTGCGGTTCACCTCAGAGACATCATTGTTGTTTTATCAGATAATATTATAAATCACCTCAATGGAGACCATGGTAATTCTAATAATATTATCTTTGTCTTAGTCAATGGAATCGAATTTAAAACACTTTTGAGAAAATGAAAGTATACATATTTAGGACCATTTTTTTCTTTCAGACCAAAATACATGTATTATTGATTTGTACAAAGATTAAGTGACTGGACACTATACCATGAGGGTTGCACACTGAGCAAAACTTCTAATATTGCTCATTTATTGAGGCAGAACTGTGCTTGCTGAACTAAGACATGTGACATATTTTTTGATTAACAATTTCTTACCTATGCATTGGATAAATAAAAAAATTGCATCAACACACTACACATATACACAGACTGCTAATATGAAACAGAAGAATTAATATGAGCAGAAATTTTGTACTAATAATGATTGCATTGGGAAGTGTGATGCCTAGACACAGGAAGTGCCCTTTAAAGAAATGAGTGAACTCAGAACAGTAGCTCAGAAATGCCAGTAATGCGTGAACATAAGGAAACGACTCAGCGAAATGTTATCTAAGGGAATGTAACAATTCTAATAGCATTACATGTTTGTAACTAATTTTATAGGAAACAAATCATACATTACTTAATTTAAATAGTCTCATGTGCTAGTCATATGAGGGGTTCCCCTGAAAAAACCTGGAATGGTTTTCAAAGCTATATATTTAATTTATTTTACAAAACAATTTTATAACCTTCTCCATTATATTTAATCCATTTGCCAAACCCTATAATTTCATTCTTGAACATTTTTTCAAACGCATGCCTTTAGGTGGCTGAAGAACCTGCTTCCTTTTTGTCTTCACCTTTTCTGTGTCACCAAATCACTATCCTTTCAAGTCCCTATTCATTCACAGAAACAAAAAGCCATTACACAGCATGGCATTAAGTGAGTAAGGTGCATGAAACAAGAGAGGCATTCTGTTTTTTGCCAAAAATTGGCAGCACACAGATGGTTGCATGAACAGCTGTTATTGTAACAAAACCAGTCCCCTGTCAGACACAAATTGGGCTTTTTTTGTTGCACACTGTTACACAATCTTTTCAGAACCTCTAAGTAGAAAGCTTTATTATCAAACTGACCTGGTGGCATGAACTCCAAATGCGCGGTGCACTTAGCATCAAAACACATGCAATGAAAGCATCAAAGGAGCACAATCTTGATCTTAAAATTTAATGGCATCTTCCACTGGCTGAATTGATATTTGCTTTGAGAATCATAACAATACCTCCATGTCTCATCACCAGTCATGACCTTGGGGAAGAAGTCTGGGTCACTTTGAAGCTATCCTTTCAAGCATGGCATGTTTCCACTGGGTGCTGTTTTGCCTCATCTTTCAGACCCCAAGGCACATATTTTGCAGTGACCCTACTCATTCCCAAATCTTCTATTAAAATTTACTGAACTGAGTTCCAAGATAATGTCCCTCTCTCTTCAATGGTCCACTGTTGGTCTTTGAGCACAAGTGCAGACATTTTGTTAGCATTTTCATCCATGCAGGAAATTTGGCAGATGTCCAGAATGCTTTGTCATGAATCAACCATTCCCCTTTTTTGAAACCAGAAGACCACTCATAAAATTGAGTTTTTCCCATAGTACTGTCCTTGTAATCTGTGTTCAATAAAATCACAGTGGCATTTCTCTCCAGCAGGAAACAAAATTTCACTGCCAATGTTGTCCTCGCTCTCTCTTTTTGCCTATGCTGTTTTCTTAAATTGGACAGCACACAAAAAAACAAGGTTTGAGTGAAACTGCTTTTATGAAAAAAAAATCACTGTGACCAGAGAGAAACTTCCCAGGCAATGCCACTACGTACACTATCTCAGAGCAAGTTTCTGTATGTTTGCCTAGCTGAAAAATGTCATAATATATTCCCAGTGACATTATATATATATGTATATAAATGTGTGTGTGTAATTTTCTATATGTTGCCTTACACAGATCAGGAAAAGATCAGAGAATTGATCATTGCATCACTCCAGGGAACCTAATGGCCATTTTCTCATCATCCTCCTTAAGTTCAAAGGTAATTCTCATCCTGAGTTTTATTACCATATACTAGTTTTTCCTGACTAATGAGAATGCATTAGTTTATGTAATTTTTAAACCTGAAAGTAATATAGTTCTTCATTGAAGAGGTTTAGATCTTATTCCTAGTTTTCTTGATTTAGACTGAGGTTCCAAGAAGTTTACATGTGCTAAATAAACTAGGGCACTTCAATATCTGACAGCTATTTCACCAGTCTCTAATTTTCCTCTTTCTATGTATGTCTTTGTACTGAATTGTTCAATCAATTTCCCCAAATATGGGATGCATAATAATTCTGATATCCTCTACACATATTTTAGTGTGGCAAAAGTTTTAAAAGATGTGACATGGCAGATGAACATTGGACCTCTACTCAAGTACACCCTCAACACAAGAATGCATTCTTCTAACAATCTGGCTTTCCATAATGCTCACCTTTCTGTCACAATCCCTGAAGACAAAAAAAGGGTGCATAAGCAAATGTGGTAAAGAAAGCTGATAGTGCCTGGCTATCAAAAGATATAATGTCTAGCATTTTAAAAGCTTGAGGATGAACAAGCAACAGAAGCAACAAAATCCACTTGGAAGAAGCACACCAGCCTGTATTATCATGAAGTGGCAATGGGACCATGTATCAGGCAGTTAAGACCCCAAAAATATCATACCAAATGTCAATGGGAAAGGGGCATGGAGTGAGACCCAATGCCCATGTGTAGCCAATTGAACCTCCCTGTTATGGTGTAATATAGCACTGATGAAATACACAACTTTCCTCTAGTTCCTTGGTCCTTCCCCCCACTATCATAACCTCAATTCTACCATATGTATTGGTAGAAAAACTCAAGGAAAGCATCGTTACTGAAATCATGTGCATCACTATATTTAAATACTTAATATTTAAATATACTCCACCTTGAAGGTTTAAAAAAGTGAAATACAAACATTGCCCAAAAGGAATAGGTTAAAAAGGATGACTGTGACTCAACTGAAGTAGCACAGAACCTCACTTTTTTTTTTTCTGGTATCTCTGGAAGAGCCCCATATCAAAATTCACTTTTCTGGATTTCAGGAAAATTAAAAGACCAGAAGTAGAAAAAAAAATTAAGCAGCAGGAAAAAAGTTCCCACTAAAGAAAGGATTCTCAGTCTTCCTAATACAGTGACCCCTGAATACAGTTCCTCAAGTTGTTGTGGACCCCCCCCCAATCATAACATTATTTTTGTTGCTACTTCATGACTGGAATAACAATGGAGTTTTGCCACCGTTATGAATTGGGCAAACCCTGTGATAGGATCATTGGACCCCCAAAGGAGATGCAATCCACAGAATGAGAACCTCTCCACTGTAAAATATGCTCTTTTAAGGGTATGTGCATTAAATCTCTTTGAGTTTGCAAAATTGTGTACCATTGAGTGTCAGTAATTGCTACACAGTACACAGACAAAAATTATTAAATATTTGTAATCAGCCTAAATTTTATCACATAATGTGTAAATAATGTATATTATAATTCATTTATATGTTGTCATATTATATTCAATTATGGGATAGTTTGGCTTTAATAGCTGGTCAGCAAAGATATAAACTTTTGTCAGGATTTATATATTGCAAATATATTCCCCTATTCTAAATTCTGTCTTTCTCTTTATGAAAATGTTTTTCATTTTCATTTTAATATAGTCCAATATGCCATTCCAATCATGCCCATTATAAGGAATACTTTGTGAGTCCTCCTTGGAACTTTTCTTATATTTTAAAGTCGCTTGTTTCTACTTTATGAGTGGAAATAAAAAAATGATTTTTTTCATTTTTATATCATGATTTTGCATTATGCTTATGTTAACCTCATAAACGGGCCAGTCAATGCTCTTAGATTTTTGTTCAACTTCATTTTCTCTTTCCTTTAAGAGGTTATGTAATGTTTTCTGACTTCATTCTTACGTTTATGGAAAATTTATATGGGCAAGAGATTTGGGCTTTAAACTTTCATTGGATAAGGGTTTTAAATTTTTTAGTTCTCCAGTCATTTTAATAACAACTACTATTATTGGAATTTTATATGTAATTGTTCACATCAGCCTATTTTAGAACTTATGATAATAACTTATTGATATTATGTTCTTATTTCTTCTTATAATGTAATCATTGAAAAGCCATCCGAGTATTTTTTTCATTTTTGACTTCTTGACCCTGATTTGCTATGTATGTGCTAATTTCATTACATGTTCCAGAGCAATAAATTTTGGTTCATATTTCATTTTATAATTTAATATTTGAATACTGACATTTATAAGCTTCTACATTTAGCCTCTTTTATAATTAAGGACTATTATTTTGTCATTTTTAATAAACTCATTTAATATATATATATAAATTTTATGAAAATTTTGTTATTTAGTCTGTCAAACATGTAATTAAAAAATTCTTTATTTAAATGATTTTTCCTCTCTACATGGATGATATTATATACAGCATCATCTTATCTCTATATATTAGCATGCAAAACATCACATTTATTCTTTTTTTGGCAGGGGGGCATCACTACCCTCTGGTGGGAGTGGGAGGGCCAACCTTGCTTCTGGAGAGCTGATGCTGGATTTGAACTGCCAAGCCAGTGGGTCGTAGTCCCGCACTCAACCACTACGCCACTGGGGCCTAGCCCAACATATATTCTTGAGATGTACCCTAAATTCAAATGAGTTATACTCAAGGTCATATTTGAACTCTTGTATACATGCTTTATTTACATAGCTATACTTTGAATTTACATATGAGCAATGAATACACTGCTCCACATATTAACCCATAACTTTGTCCTGAATTATATATCACATCTTTCCACAGAAGGGATTCCTTTGATTCTTGTGCATTCTATCTTGTGAGGTCCACAGGTTAAATCATTTGTTATGTTGTTGAAAAAAATATCTTTTTAGTGAATGTTATTGACTTTGCCAAATTCTCTCTTGCAATCTCCACTTTTGTTTCCAACATGAAAGCGATTTTTTCCAAATAGTATTCCCTTCTATTTCTTCCAATTTTCCCATTCAAATCATTAATAATTAGCAACACATGATAATTGCATGTTTTGTCAGATTTAAACCATAAAAGCTCATAGGAGTTTTCTATTAAATCATTTTTGGCTTTTATTGATGGTAAATACAATTATACAATAGTCTATTAACTGATCTTCCTCGTGTATGAATGCATAAAATATTATTTTTTTCTTAAATTCTCTGAATGCCTTCATTTTTTTGTCATCCCCTCTCTATGCATAAAATTTCAAAGTATAGTCGTTCCAGACTTAGGTAGACATTCCTCTATAGTTGGAGTTTAGGTTGTTTTCATATTTTTGCTATTGTGAAAATTGTTGCAATAAATATAGATGTGTGTATGTCTATTCATGTTGTATTTTTAATTTCTTTTCAGTATATATCCAATAGAGAGATCACTGGATCCTAAAGTTCTTTTATTTACATTTGTTAGGGAAGTTCCACACTGATTTCCATAATGGTTACACAATTCAACAGTGCCATTAGTAATGTAAAAATGTTCTTATCTTTCAACTACCAGTGTGTGGATATATGTCAATGTTGCTTTAATTTGTGTCTATCTTATTGTTAATAATTGCAAAAATTTCTTCATATCGTTGTTGGCTGTCTAAATGCCATCTTTGATAGTGTATTTATCATTTGTGTCCACTTTTGTTTGGATTATTTTTATTTTTCTTGTTAAAATGTTATAGTTTTCCATAGATTTTGGAGATTACCCCTTTATCTAATGCATTATTACTGAATATTTATCTCTAATTTCCATTGACTCCTTTGATAAAGACTTTTCTTGTGTATACTTGTACTTTTAGTAGGTACCACTTCTTTATGTTATCTTCTATTGTGTGTATATGGTATGGTACTTATGTATTGACTAAATTGGGTAATATGTATATGTATACCTACTATTTCTTTAAAGTCATCCCTTTTTTCCCATTAATTGGGGACTTATATTTAGGTCTGTGATCCACCTCGATTTGCTTTTGTACATGGTGTAAGGTATGGATCTTGTTTCATTTTTTGGGAGGTGAAGATCCAATTTTTGCAGTACCATTTGTTACAAAGGCTATCTCTTTTCAATTTAGTGTGTTTTATGTACTCAATCCTATCGCTTGCAATATTGTACTTCAGGATAGACCATAATTGCTCTTTTGATGATGTACATGACTTCTGTTTCTTTAATTTGTCATTCTATGCACAGTAAACCTCTAGTAAATTTGTAATTTCCCAATTTAAATTGGATAATTCACATGCAATTTTAATCCATAGTGTTGACAGTTTAATACATTCCATTGCACTTTTAATGATTTCAATTTCCCTAAATTCACACTTCCTATATTCCACATTGTGATTCTCTGATCAATACACAATTATTGACACTTCTAATGTTAAACTTGTTTCTGGGTATATGTGACTGCTTATTCAAAAAAATGATACCAGTTTTCCCTTATCAGCTATAAATTTTGTTAAGTAGAGCAAATGTCATATACCACTCTATTTATTGCCTAAAAAATTCAGGATATTTAATGCAATGTTAGCTAGTCTGAGAGAGAGGAAGTGCATGCTGACTTTGTTTAAAGAAGTCTGCATGAAACTGAATATTTAGGTCAAGTTATACTTCACATGACATCCTTTGATCCAAAGATATATTTGAACAGTGCAAATTACACAGAATTTCCCCCCAAAATCACTTCAACGGTTTTAGGAACGGAATAACAAGCAGTTTTTATTTGTTATCTTTAAAAAGCACCAGAAGTAAGAGTTACTGGGGTGTCCTTGTGGCATCCTGGTTATACACATCGGCCTGCTAGCCCCCAGGGTCAGCGTCCTAGATCGCCAGCTGCTCAGAAAGAGAAAGCCAAGGTTTTCTCTACCTGTGAAGAGTTACAGTCTCAGAAATCCACAGAGCTTCTTCTGCCCTGTCCTCTAGGGTTACTATCAGTCAGAACTTACTCAATAGAGTGAGTGCCTGTAATAAGGAACACTGACGGAAGAGTAGATTTTAGATTTGCATTTGATTGTTAACCACAAGGTTAGGTATTTGAGGCCATCATCTGTTCTGAAGACAAAGAAGAGGCTCCCATAAAGATTTCCAGCCTCAGAAGTTCACTACAGAAGGTCCTTCTGTCTTCTAGGTTGACGAAGAGTCATAATCATCTGTCTGGGTTAGGTACAATAAATTGAAATTCAACTGTTCTGAAACCCAAAAAGGTATGCCAGAGTTCACACTCTTTTGTAAAAATGTAGATGTTCCAATATTGTTAGAAGATGGCTCAATTTTCCCGTTAGTGCTCCAGGAAAGCACAGCTGTGGTGGTGGTGGTCAGACGGTATATTTATGAATGTTTTCAACAATATCTTTTTATTTTGAATCATGGCACATAAGGAAGTCATCTCCACTCTCCCTGCCAAATAGCTGATTTTGACTCCCAGTACCCGAGGTGTTAAATAGAACATTCCCTATGAGTTTTGAAAGTATTTATGAATGTGTAGTAGAAGACCTGATCTTCCTTTGTGCATGCCTTTAAAGTCAAATCAAATTTAGGAAGACAATTCTTTCCCAATCATTACTTGAAGCCTTCCAAACAGAAGAGTTTATATTCTGGTATAATAGCAGACAATATTCCACTAAAATTCAAAAGATTTTCAGTGACTGATTTTTCTAAAGTGAACTATTTTATCCTTATCCTAGCATTTCTTAATCTAAAACTTGCCCTAGAATATAGAAAAGCTGAAGCTACTGGAAGAAGTGATGCAGTGAAAAGAGAAAAAGAAAAAAGGAAAGAAAGAAATTTCAAAGGGCAGTACAACAAGACAAGGACCACATATAATTCAAAGTATAAAGAGATTTATGCTTTTGATCTTCTATACTCATCTCTCCAATGCCCTCTGTTTAGCTACCACTTTCCTCCCATCCCTCAATTATGGATAGAAGTTGATCACGCAAAGCTTGTTTCCTACGTAGATCCCACAGTTCAGTCTTGGGTTCCCAAAGTCATCCATAGCCTTAGGGAAATGGGATTCTAACAGTTTGGGCTCTTATACTATTACCTATTTTGACTTCAGATTATACTATACAATACTTCATGACTGCTAATGGGTTTCTTCCATATGGACTTACACAGCATCTCACTTAGATGGCTGCATATTTTGAGATGAACTTTTAAGACCCCAGATGCCATTTTATCAGTTAGCAGGCCCCACCTACATTCTTAGTCACAGTTTTCCACAGCACCCTATCTCCTGTGTTCCCTGAGAGTGGTTCTGAGCAGAACCATGGTGTAAGAACTGCTCTTAGGTTGGAGCTAGGATTTAATATGAGTTCAAAACCCATTCCTGCATCGATGATGTTGTTGCCTTGAAATTGTTATTAATACACATATCATATCATTCCATAATTCAATGACGTCAAGCATAATGGGAGAAAAAGTGGTTACTAAGTGGAGTATATTAGAGAGATGAGTATAGAAATATCAAATACATAAATCTTACTTCAACACTTAAAATTTTGTCAGTTGATCCCCCCTCTGATGCATGCTGGACCTGATATGGTTTCTGATATTCTGATTTTGTATTTTGTTTGTACATATTAGGGCACATTTCAGAGGTATTATGTCATTAGGACTTCACCCTCTTGAAACTGTGTTACATGTTTTTCTGTGTTCCAATATATGAAGCTGAGGATTGATGAACTTATAGTGACAGCAAGTAAAATAGATTTTTGAGGTTGGGTGGCTATGGTGCTGGTCAGTGGGTAAAAGGGAGATAATGTTAAAGAGTCAAGGAAGAAAATGTATGTTTTGAAACTGATTGTGGAAGTTATTGTACAATTCTACTTGACATGATTGGACAATGTAATAATATGATGTAAGTTTTAACTCTCAATAATGCTTATTAAAATAAGTTTTTAAATCATTTTACTGGGGGCTCATGCAACTCCCATCATAATCCAACACCCATCCATTGTATGTAAAGCACATATGTGCACTTGTTGCCATCACCATTTTCCAAACATTTTTCATTTTACTTGAGTCCTTGATATCAGCAACTCATTTTTCCCTCCCTCACCCATGAGCCCTCTATAATTTATAAATTATTATTTTTTCATATCCCACACTGGCTGATGTCTCCCTTCACTCATTTCTCTGTTATCCATACCCCAGGGAGGATGCCATATGTAGATCCTTGTAATATGTACCACTTTTTTGTACATATTATCTCTACTAGTCTATCTAGATGATAGTCTGCATGAGAAAACAATGGGACTCATGGTTCCGGGAATACATGGGGATGGGGAAATGGGGGAAAGGATATAGTGTTGGTCCAACCCAGGGATCAGGGAACAACAGGTGATCCAAAACCAGTGACAAGGTAGGTAGAGACCCCTGATAGGGATTGATCAAGAGTAATGTAACAGAGAGAAAATACTGAAACTCAAATGGAGCCTGAGCATGATAGTGGGGCAAGAGGAAAGTAAAAGGAAATAGAGGAAAGAACTGGGAAGCAAAGGGCATTTATAGAAGTTTAAATGCAGGCATGTACATAGGTAAATATATTTATATATGATGATGAGGAAATATTTTGTGCATATACTCATAGGGCTAGTATGAGGGCAGCAGATGTGCATTTGACCCCTACTCAAGTACTTTCTCAATGCAAGAACATTTGTTCAATTAAATTGGCATTCCATGATGCTCACCTTCCCAACATGATCACTAAATACAAAGGTGTGTATAAGAAAAAGTGATAAAGAAAGATGATGGTGCCTGCCTATCAAAAAATGTAGTGTCTGGGATCTTAAACTCTTGAACATAAACAAGTGGCCATCTCATTCAGAAGTACCAAAGCTCTAATTGAAAAAGCACAACAGCCTGTGTGACCCTAAGGTGTCAAAGGATCAGGTTTCAGGAATTCAAGAACTAAAAATCATATTATTGTGTGTCCACCTTCCTGATATAATCACCAATGACAAATGTGTGCATAAGAAAATGTGGTGAGGAAAGCTGATGGTGCCTGGCTATCAAAATATATACCATCTGAGGTCTTAAAGACTTGAAGGTAAACAAGCAGCCATCTAGCTCAGAAGCAGCAAAGCCCACATGGAAGAAGCACACCAGCCAGTTTGATCACAAGGTGTCGAGGGAATCTGGTATCAGGCATCAAAGAACTAAAAATTACATCATTATAAATGAGGAGGCATACATATTGGGGACCTAAAACTCATCTTTAGGTGAAGCAACATCCCCTTTGAGAAAGGTCATGGGGAGAAGATAAGTCTGTCAGGTTACAGTGTAGAAATGATGAAATATACAACTTTCCTCTAGTTCTTAAATGTTTTTCCCTCCACTATCATGATACTAATGCTACCTTAAAAATTTTGCTAGACCAGAGGATGTTCACTGGTACAGATAGAAACTAGAAACATGGGGAATCCAGGACAGATGATCTCTTCAGAACCAGTGGTGAGAGGGTAGAAGGAAGGTGGAGTAGAAAGGAAGAACTGATTACAAGAGTCTGCATAATAGTACTTTTTAAAAATAAGGAAATAATTTTTTAAAGTACAAATACAGGAAGTTCAAAAATCAAAAGAGAAAACACAAAGCATATCAGGTAACATAACTGGAAAGAGTGATTTCAATTTGAAATATTGGAAGATTCTTTGGAGGAAATGTTGAAAAATTAAAGACATAGCCAAATATCATGGAGGGCACATATACAGAAGTGGAGTTGAAGAATTGTTTAATGTTCAACCATTTCAGGAGGTAAGATATTATCTGATGTTATTAAAAAATGAAGTCCTAGCTGCACAAAAGCTATTGTTGGGAAATAAGGTTCTAGAAATTGTTCAAATATCAGTTGTAATGTTGCAATAAACCATTGAAAAACAGGAGATGTACTCTTGTTATGCCAAGAAATTAGGAACACAGTTACCTGGCCAAGCAATTGGAAGAGTTCCATGCTTATGCCTATTTTTTAAAAAGTGACCCATGAGGATGTAAGTCATCATTGCAATATAATTAATGCCAGATGCAAATAATGTTTTTCTCTTGATCTTCAAGAAAGAACAGTAGAGAATGGAGTGCATCCTTTGACCCCTGAAATCCCTGAGCACTTCATTTTCTCACTCCTGAAGACAGAGTTCTGACATTAGAAAATGGTGACAGCAGAGGCAGACACACCAAGAGTGTTGGGCTTCCTACTTGGCAATGAATGAAGAGTGACTTCAAACTGGAAGCTTCCAGCATGCAACTAGGGAAGCTGGGGTATGTGACTAATCAAACTAGAGCTAAGTGCCTTTTTCATTAGCACAGAAGCATAGCATGTCTCAGGAAGGATGGCTGATGCCAGAATTTGAAGAGGAACTAAGAGGATATTGACAACAAATATGTTACATGTACTTATAGCCATACATTTTCTGAAATGTCTCTCTGTAAGATTTGATTTTCCCTATTTAATGTGGAGTGATTGTGAAACTAAGATATACCTAATAGAATGAGTCAACAAAATCAAAATTAGGATATCAATATGATCAAAGATATAAAGTTAAGAATCTGCTAACAGGTAAAGTAATATTCAAATTAATGACTTCCAATTTTTTAAATGATAAGAAAACTATAGATTTCTCCAAGATTAAATAATATCTGTAATTGATGATGTCTTAAAAAATCCATAATCTAAAAAATAAAAATTAGTACATTTGTGTTCACTATTTTTCTGACATTCTAAAGGTTATTGCTCAGTGCTATCTTTCTTCCCACTCTCTAGCTACTGCATATGCAGTAAATCTGAATGGCCAATCACTTTTCTTTCTGAAAAATGCCTCGACTCTAACATAAGATACCAGCTAAACACTGTACTATCAGTAGATTCTGAGATTTTATGTTTACTTTGTAGAAAACATAATTTTAGTTGCAAATAAATGTATCACATTACCCTAAAAAACTGGGATTTATATAAAATACATTTCTCCTTCTTTATCTCCCTAAAATACATTTTTCCTCCAGATTCAAACTAAGTTTGTTGTTATTGTGAGGTGCCATTCATTTGATTCCAGTTCATAGTAACTCATACAACAGAACAAGCATGGCTTACTCTTGTATCTCTCTTGCAATTGTTATGCTTGAGTTCATCGTTGAACCATGATGTCCTTTCAGTTTTACAAGGATCTTCCCTTTCTGTTTAGCTGCTCTTCTATTTTCAAAAGCACAATGGTTTTTCCAGAGTCAGAGATCTTCTGATTCTGTGTTCAAAGTGAGACAAAGTCATTCCATCTTTGCTTCTAAGAAAGATTTCCTTTCCCCAAGAAAGTTTTCATTGTTCCTCTGGTAGTCCTGGGTACTGTCAATATTCAATACCAACACTTCAGGAAATAAATTCTTATTCAACTTTTGTAATTCCCTGTTCAGTTTTCACATACAGATGAAGCAATTGAAAATTCGATGGCTTGGGTCAAGTAAACTTAGTTCTCAAAGGGACGTCTTAGTACTTTGACACTTAAAAGAATTTTGTGAGTTGCACTCTGCCATTTGTGGCTAAGTGCTCAGTGGACTAATTAGCTGTTTATTTCTTATGCTGTATCTATCTGTCTATCTATAAAATCTTAAGTGTGGGAAAAAAAGAATTTTGTGTAGCAGATTTGTGCAGTGAAATTGTAGCTTGATTTCTTGATAGCTGTTTTCATACCCAACACCCAAACATACTGCCATTAATTAAATTCTGAAGTATAATGCCTATATAAGTTAGGGTATAGTTCCCCTGTGGGTTTCTGGGAAAGTAACTTTACCAGAGTAGAAAGTTTAGGGGCCCATAAATAGTTGAAACATATCTTCCTCAAGCAGGATCTTATACAAAATTGTTCATGCATGTAAATGTCTACACTATATGGACTATAGTATATATTGTATCCCATTAATATAAGTACATGTGACAGGCTTTATGTCAACATAAGTGGTTCAAGATTTGCCCATAGTATGATCTCACACAGCGGTCAATTCTATAAGAGATCTTCTGTGAAGCAGCTAAGCAGATATGGGGAGGATGTTTTCTTGCGATTCAGTGTTGCTGTTAGGTGATGCTATGCACAAGAGAAGGAAACACCCCTGGCTCTTGCACCATCTTCATCTACATCCTCCTGGCTGCACTCATTATTGCAGCCACCATCTCCATCCATTGTGTCGAGGGCCTTTCTCTTTTCCACTCTCTCTATCAAAACTCCACCTCAACCCCACCTCAGAATCGCTAAGAGTGAGGGAAGTTTCATGCAGGATGCATCCTGCCCTTTGCAGAAGTTGACCATGTTTGGATGCTACTTCATTGCTGCTGCTGGGTTTAGATCCTACATTTGGTATTTGAACATCCTGTTGTATCAACTGCATATCCCAGCAGCTGCTTGATTCATTCAGCTAATCTCAGGTTTTTTCAGCTCGGTCTCCACCAGCTTGAGGTCTTGCTCCTTCATGTTCTTCAACCGCTACAGCGGTCAGGAGAAGTCTGCTCCTGAAATCTGACCTATGGAGGTGGGGCTTTCCTACTTCTACAAGTATGTGAGCCATGTTGATAAAAAATATCTTGATTTATCTAAGTGTGTGTGTATCTCACTGGTTAGCCATCTTCAGAAGCAATGACTATAAAAAGCACCAAAATCTTCCAGCTGTAGGAAAACTGGAGAAAAGTTTAAAGTTTTCAAAGATCTTGTCTGGCTTGGCAAGATCCATACGCATGGAAGGAGCAGTGAAAAGATCCCAAGATGGCTGAAGGTGTGCCTGACCCAAGCCAAAGGGCTTTAGATTGCCTCAGACGCCCGTGAAAGTTGGACGATGAACATAGACTATATTAGAAGAATATATTCATTGGAATTATGGTACTGAATAATAATATTGAAAATACTGTGGACTAAGAAGAGGACAAACCTATCTATCTTGAAAGAATTAAGACCGGCATGTCCTTTAAAGGAATGGATGGCAAGACTTTGTGTTACATACTTTGGACAGATTGTTAGGAGAGACCAGTCCATGGAGAAGGATATTATGTTTGCTAAAGTGAAGGGGAAATGAAGAAGGACAAAGCCTTAGAGCAGATGGCTTGACACAGTAGCTGCAAATATAGGATGTGCTTAAATATAGGAACAGTTTTAGGATGATGCAAGACCTTGTAGTATTTAGTTCTATTGTACATCGAGTTATGGATTGGAATGGAATGGAGGGTAACTAAATACAGAAACATATTGAAACTAGTTTGTAACACAAACATCTTCCTGAGAAATATGTTTTTCCATACTCTGCAAGGTATTTCCAAGTAGCTGGCACTGTAAGTATGTCTTTCAAAGTATCTTCCATGTTCTATCAGGCCAACAGCTTCAAGATGATGGTGATCATGGTTAGACCAGTGGATTTTGAAAACATCGGTCTACTGTTGCACTTCGTTTGCTGTGAAGCATGTCCTTTGTTGGAGTCAATCATGCACTGAATATCATGCCAGGGCATAGGCATTCTGTAAATCCTTTGGAAAGAAACTTGGGTTGAAGCTATCTGAGATGATAATTCAGAAGTGATGGACATTGAATTTGCATTTAGCCACTCCTACCACCAGAAACAAGCTTCTAACCTGAAGAAATCAATCCATTTTCCTTACAACTTGTCATCCAGTTGATGAGTTTATTTCCTTTAACTTTAATTTAATTGCTGTTTTATATGAGCAATAATTATAATAGTCATCTTATCAAAGTCGCTGATGTTACATTTAATTAGCATTACTTGGCTCACACAATAGGTGCTCTTTGTTCATCACTCCATGTGGTAGGATATTAAGATATTCAATATTTTTTAAATCAGTTCTAAGCATGACAATATGTAACAGGCCAGTGTGAAACTATGAGAGTTGCCGAAAATTATAACTTTACTCTATCAGTATACTGAAGACAATCTTCTATAGCTCAAAAAAATGCTGTTATGTTTGTGAAAATACTTATATAAGATATCGTTGAAATAAAAACCAAAAGAGATAAGATAAACATCTCACATCATAAAAATACAGAAAACAAGATAAGTAGTCTACATTTAGAAAAAAATATTTTATAATAAAATAATCTTAATTCAGATAGTTTCTGTATACTTTGTTCCATTCTTTGTGAATTCATTTTGACATAATGCCATAGTACACATTTCTAATTTGCACTTGTTTAATTATTAGATTTTTCTATACACACATTAATTATAGCAGCACTTTCATATAGATTCTGTGTTTTTTCTAATTTCTTTTATTTGCATAAGCTTATTTTTAATAGCATACTTTAAAATTAATGTTAGGCTAAAATAGTGCTACATACAGTCATTTTTTATTATTCCAGTTCCATTTATATTTATATTATGCAAATCATGTGCAATGATGAACTGTCAGTAACACCTAAGTTTCTAAATTGGGTCAAATGAAGTGAAAGTTGTCACAGTATTTTTGGATCACTGTAAACATTGCCTATTCTTTTATAGATTTTCAGTAAGACCTGAAAAGACCCTTATGCAAGTTTTTTTCATTTCTAAAAACTGCTTTTCTTCATCTCTTCTAAGAGATGAACTGCTTTTCAGACAGCAAGTTGTGAAATGAATAATTTAAAAATGAATAAATAGAAAATAATAGGATACACATTAGTATTCAGGAAGCAGACAGATCTCAAGGGGGTTACTTAATGTATAGGTCTATTTCATATTGCTCATGGTAGCTCAATGAGGAAGGTACTTGGTGACTCCCCAAAATGTGATGATATTCTAACCCACCACCACTGCCAGGGAGAAAGGTGGGTCGATGGGCTTCTGAAAAGATACACAATATTGAAAAACCTGTACTCAGACCGCCAGGATCACTCTTAGTCAGCATGGAGTAGAAGGCAGAGTGTTTGCTTTGCTTTGTAGCCGGCCTACATAATGCGACTTACTCTCCTCTTCTTAAAACAGGGTAATTCAAAGAAACATATTACACCAGGAACCAGAGAACACAAATTACTAAGGGATAGTGTTTCTAAATGGTAGGTTTGATTCAAGTAAAACTAAACAAAACAAAAAACACCCACATTATAACACGGCAGCTGCTGCAGTCTCTCTCATTGCCAAATTGGTTATTTGGACTTGGTCAAATAGGCACTTGAAATAGGTTTTCAAATCCATTGCCTGGACTTTGTTTATGTGCCCAAATGACCAGCATTCCAAAGCTACACTTGACAACAGCAGCACAATAATAATAATAATAAAATCCGGAGACTCTGAAATACTTTCTGCTTTATTTTCTAAGCATGTGACGCACCGGTTTTGAGAAGAGCGTCTGCAGGAGCCAAGCTGGAGGCTGTGTGGATTACTCACCGCGCACGATGCTGCTTCCTCAGGGGTGCAAAGTTATTTGTCACTGCACTCACTTGGACAGCTGAGCTAAATCCTCGCACGGCCTTGTTAAAAATCCCAAGGAGTATAATATTTTGACCTGGAAATTTCTAGAGGTTTGCTTAATCACTTCTTAATGACAAATATTGTATTTTTGATGCATGTTAAGATTATAACACCATGATTTGGAACTACCAAGAACAGACTATTTATTCTGGTGAAGAGTGGGAGGGTTATTGGCACAACCATGTCATAAATTTGCAGTCGTTTCCCTTTCTTGCTTGACATAAACCCCACACCATTGCTAAGAAAAGTTACAAGTAGCCATGACATAAAGGTCTGATCTTGTTCTCAGTACAATTTTATATAGGATTCTTCTTTATTTTCTCAAAGACATAACAGTATAGAGACAAAGAGTCCGCCTACTCATAATTTGAAAGGAATCTAATGTCAGACTACTGTACTAGTTCATTCCTTACTTTAGTTTATTTTTCAAAGAGGATCAGCCTTTCTCAGAATTTAACTTAATAGAAGTTTTGAAAATAAAATAGCATAATTTTTAACAATATAATTATTTTTGTGAGATCCTAAAGGTCTTTGTTTTTCCTTTCTACCAGATCTCTAAGTTCTGTTCTTTTTCATTGCAATGGCTATGCAGAAATCACTAACAAAATTCATGATTAAAAATTTCCTAAAGAGATTAACAGCTCTAATATCAGTGAGAAATGCCTAGTAATTATTTACCAAGACATGTTACAAAGTTCTTTGGGGTCTGCTAATAAATACAGAAAGGGGCATACCACTCTGTTGTAAGCCTCCCCCTAAAGCATTCCACTCAAGCTTCTTGGGACAGCATATCTAGCTCCCTGAGTTAAGTGATGAAAGGTACCAACTCCAGGAAACCTCAGTCTGAAGGAATCCAGCTGCACTCTGCAGAGTCAGCAAGTTTGACTTCCCCAACTAAGAGTCCCAAGTCACCCTGCTTTACAAGTCAATCTGTGCCCAGAAGCACTCAGCTTTATTAAAGCTCCGTGAGTTGGGGGGGTCCATCACTCTGTTCATGCTCTGGCTCCCAGTTCTGCTGCTCCTTCTCTATCTTATAGCTGTCGTCTGGATCCAGGGTGTTTTCTACACTGGGGTATCAAGTCCAAAGGATGGGATCCACTCCTGGGTCCAGCTGGCAATGATTCACAGAGGGCTCATTATATGCAGCAGGATGTCACTGCAGGGAATCTGATTCGCTAGTATCTTCCCTTACTTTCTGACCAGAGCTATACATTGAAAGGTCCTTTGGCTAGAAGAGCCACATTAAATAATTCACTGCCCATGTAATTTTCTGAAAGTAACTAAAAATAATAGAGAGTAAATCATTAATTCCAATAAGAATGGAATAGGACTGCTTATGAAAGTACTGTTTCCATGTAATTAACATGTTGTTCACAGGTATTTATTTTTTATCATCACTAGGAACTTTCTTGATATTCACAATTTACCTTGATCCATGAACCTATTCAGTAATCATTAAAACACAGAAAGGCTATTGAAATACCTGCAAATAAACAAGTACTAAAAGACTTTTCAGTTAACCAATTGTTTAGCATAAGTTGATTTAACAACAACTATTCCAAGTATGGAATAATCTAAGGAAAAGATTTAAAATCTCATGAAATTAACATTAGGCTTTATGAAAATATTTAACACAGTAAATTACCCTATTAAGACAATGAACTGAAACATCATAGAATGAATAGGACATTGGTCTGATGCTAAGAGATGAGAGGGGAATTCCCAACTTTGGAATACTGGAAGGATAAAGAATGTGTGATTTCAATCAGCAAAGTGTGAATGGCATTGTGATTGCTTTTAAATACTGTAATTGTTGTAAAAGTGTAATAAACATGTAAAATAGAAAGAAAACAAGAAAGAAATGGAGAGTGGAAAGAGGGGAGGGGGAAAGAAGGAAAATGTAAAAGAAAGAGAGGAAAGGGATTAGTTGGATCTTACTGAAATTCTGTAAGAAACTGAAATTTAGTAATATCATTAATGGGGAAAATATCATGAGTTTTTAAATCTGAGAGTAAAATAATATTAGATAATATAGAATAAAATATCCAAAGTTTAAAGAGAACCAAATTTAATAAAACAAAGATATTCCATTTTATCCAAGTTTTCATTGATCGGTCCAGCTGAGTGTGAAGCAGCACCCAGCCATTACGCATGTCTCCATCCCATGATTCTCTCCACCTCCACATCTTCCAGCCCACCAAACACTTTCTGATCACATCAGTCTAAGTCAGGCACCACCAGCATTCAAACTTCCCAATCAGAAACATAGGCAGGGCTTTCCCTACTCCCACCCCCCCACCCCCCCAAGCTAATTATCAATCACCACCCCTAGGGCAAATTGATGCGGATGCCTTTCTCTCAGCTGCTCACTTACCTCTCACTCCTCTTTCCTTATCCCTGGCCTCTGGCTCTTTGGCCTCCCCTTTCTCTGTGAGGTTTCCTTTCACTTCACTACCCTAACCTTCCCTCACTCTGATTCTTGGATCTCTCTTCTAGTCTGAAAGACCTCTTTGTGTCTCTTATTTCCCAATACAGCATGCTAATTGATACTCTTTCTGCTGTCATATCTTCTCTATACAGTGCTGGTTATAAATGCTGATACGGAGATAAGGAATTTTCCTCCCTAATCAAGTGATGTGCAGAGGTAGTGAAAATACTGGTAACCATTGTTTAAAAAAGCTTGGCAGTGCTGTTGTCTGCATGATATCCATAAGTCTTGCCATTTGGCATGGTACTCAATGGCTTGATTTCTGAATGAGATATGCTTAGAGAAAAATATTCCACAGGCAGCAAATTCACACCAATCAACATAGGATTCTTATCTCCAAAACTGTATTTTTTAATAATGAGGAAATGAAATTTGTATATTTTCAATTCCATTGGAATTTCAACTAGAGGATCCATTTTGGTTGTCTGATTTGATTGAAATTGCTAGTCATAAGTTTGGTGGCTCAAACTTCCAAGGATTGACTTCCATCTAAATACTAGAGAGGATCACAATGGGTGGGAATTAACTCCACAGGAGTTTTTTTGCTTTTGTTTTGAATTTTGGTTATTTTTTCCCTTTTAAATGTCTTACTGTACTGGATTTGATTTCCAAATTCAATAATCTTATATGATAATCAACTTAATCATAATGCATTCTGAGATCTTTAGAAGGTAGTGATTTTTTATTTACTTAAAGTAATATCAACCATAAAGCTGTTAAGCAAACAAACATAGCCCTCTCTACGTGAAACGATGTTCCTGTCAACTCAATTCCAACTCCTATGAGCCAAAAGACACAGGTAACTGCTCCACAGAGTCCCCAAGGCTGTGAATCTCTATGGGATCACTCTGAGAGATGGTGTTAAGTTTATGCTGCTAGTCTTTTGATAGTAGCCTGGAGATTAGACTGATATACCACCAAGATGCCTAGAAGAAAATGTCTTTGACTCTGTATTCCTGCAAACTTGCTTTCTGAAAACAAAGAGGACTCAAGCACTTACAGATTAAAATAAAAGATTATCACCTTCCATAAGATTAAATACAACAGAGAGAGGGTGTATGTGTGGTGTGTGTGTGGGGGACCCATAAACAGCATCATGACAAATGGAAAAAGTACTGAAGTTGTAAAGGATTTTGCCTTACTTGGTTTTACATTCTGAAATTAATGATCTAGAAATCAAATGTTATTTTGCAATACAACATAGGATGGCATCTCTTGTTTTTTTTTTTGTTTGTTTGTTTTGTTTTTGCCATCACTGACTTCTGGTGGTCATGGGAGCTACCCAGCACTGCTCCTGAGAGCCACTGCTGGATTTGAATTGCTAAGCCTGCAGGTTGCAGCCCAGCACTCAAACACTTACCCCACCGGGGCTCAGTCCAGCATCTCTTAAAAGCTTTTTCTGATAATTTTTTGTATATAGCAACAAAAGAAGAAGCAATAAAATAAAATAGATAAATTAGACTTCATCAAAACTAATCATTGCTTATAGAATGGGATTATTAATGATGTAGAAAAACCACAGAATGGAAGAATTTTGGGGGAATGGTGACCCCTTTTCCAGGCAGATCTTGGTGACGCTGACTCTCCAAAGTAAACATGTGGTGACAAAGCACACTCAATGACAAAGCCGACACTGAGCAAACTGGTAGAAGGTGGCGGCATCACAGCTTTATTGAGCATAAAGTGAAGATACTCAGTGGACAGACTCCAAACAGGTCTAAGCTACCCCAGGGGTGAAAGAAGTGAGACCCCAGCCCAAGCTGCCAGGCCCTTTTTCACACGTCTGACAAGAACTGTTGCACTCAGAGACTGTTTTCTTTTTTTTCCCAAAGAACGGCTGTTGTCCTGGTTTCTTGGAACTCAATTGTTGGTTTCTGGTTGACTAAAACACAATTATGTCCTCTCTTAGCAAGGTCTTGGAGGGTCAGTTCCATGGGCTCTGGTTTCTCCATTTCCAGTCTGTGGTGACTCAGCCATGAGACTGGTCAGGCAGTTTCCCTGTCCTTGTCCAATCCATACATAAAATCATAGTTCATTACAGAGATTATATAAAGAACTTAAAAAACGAAGCAACAGTAACCAATACCATGAGTCATGCTGTTAACCTTGCACAGACAGCTTTAGTAAACATCACATCAAAGAATGTGACAACTACACAACAAGATGTCCACTGTTGCTGGACATTGGGATAAAACAAATCCAGAGTACAAGGAGATACCATCTCACCACACAGTGTGCGCTGCAGTAGAACGGGACTTGGGCAACACACTGAAAGCTCAGCATCTCTTAGGAGAAAGATGAGGTTTTCTGCTCCTATTAAGATGTAAAAGCTTGAAAAACCACAGGAGTGGTCTTATACCAAAAACCGAACCTAACCAACCTATGAGGCTCATTCGTAGAGAGCACACAGAGCAGGCGAGAACTGTCCCTGTGTGTTTCTGAGACTGCATCTATGAGAACAGAACGTATCATATCTACTGAGTCAGAATTGACTTGATGGCCATGAGGGAGGGAGTGAGGATTTCTATGAGGAGCACGGCACTGATTTTTTTGGAAGAGATTTTATGGAGGCCTGGTGGCATAGGGGTTACGTTCGCAGTGTGAACTCATCTGTGTTAACTTGGATAGACTAGAGATACAAATTCATAGATATTCATATGTGTATAAGGAAGGGCTTTTTATAGAAGATCAATTGAATAGTGAGAAAACATCCGTGCCCAGTCCATATCAAGTCCATAAGCCCGATCTTAGCCCAAATGTCCAATACCAATCTGCAAATTCCTCTTCAGACTCACGCAATACATACAATGCTGACAAATGCAGGAATAACACAGGTCAGTTGGTGAAAAATCTTAGGGATCCAGTGGTGGAGGAAGCATCTTAATGTTGGCAGATGTCTCCATGTGGTTCCTCCAGCTCCAGGCTCTGGCTGCGTCAGCATGGCTCCATCGGGCTTGTGTTCCATGTCCAGCAAACTCTTTATCTCCTTATTGGCTCCAAAAGAGATCACGAAGCTGCAACCTGATTGACGGGCTAGACTCCACCCCTCCACAAATTGACACCAGATGATGTAACCACCGCACCATTGCAACTCTGTGAGAAAGAGGAAACCTTCTGCTCCCATAAGATGTACAGACTCTGGAACCCATAAGGGGAGCTCTGCTCTAGATTACAGACCACTCTGAGTGGGAATTGAATTGACTCAATGGCAGTGTGGTTCTTGTTTGTTTGTCTTTTGATAATGATTTGATAAGAGAAACAAGAACAGTAAAGGATGTGAAGAAACTAAAAACCTTCACCCATTGGTGGTAGGCATATAAAATAGTCCACAGCTTCTGTGGAAAAACTATGAAGATTTTTCAAATGTTTGAATAAGTTTTTCTGTTCCTGTAATGGTTGCAAAGCCCACAGGGAGAGTTGGACACTGTCATATCCCCCAAGTCAAACCAAACTCAACCAAAGTGAACATAAAATTAGCTTACGATCTAGCAACCCCATTTCCAGGTATATGCTCAAAAGATTAAAAGTGATAATGCCAAGGGCTCAAGTGGAAAATGTTTGGAAGTGAAAGTGGCAACATGTGTGCAAATGTGCTTGATACAAATGATGTACTGAATGTTCTAGTAGCTGTAAGAGCCCCCAATAAATTTTTTTTTAAAAAGTGAAAATGCCATTCGATGCAGCACAACTTATAAAAGTCAGAAGATGGAAATGATCTAAATGGCCAGCAACACAGGATTTGATAAATAAAGTATCATATATACACATAATAGACAACAAAATGCCAACAACAATAATAACCAAAATATTGTTTTCAAGGCGATTATGATTCAGACACATCTGATAGAACAGAGTGGGATAACCTCAGGGAGTTTCCAATGCTTTCATATTTGCATCAGCTGATTGTTGCTGAAAGTTGGTGGGCACAAATCTCTGGTCTTTAGGTTATCTATCAAACATTTACCACTGTGCCAAAAATAATCGTTGATCAGTTATTACTTCTTAAAGGAATATAATTAGCCTAAGTGATTAAACACATGGCTCAGCACCAAAAAGGTTGCTAGCTTAAAGCCACCCAATGACGAGCCAGAGAAAGCCTAGAGATGTGTTTCCACAAAGATTGCAGGGAAAAGCATCCTTTGGGGCAGTTCTACTCTGTGATATAAAATGGCTATAATGCAGCATTGATTTGACAGTACACAATAACAGTAAATATTACTCATAGAAAGAAAATATGTAGAAGTGGTGGAAAGTGTTTACAACTATGTTAGAAAGACTGTATAGATAATTCTAAGACCCTTATACAGTTTTATTAAATAGCAAGAAGCAGATTATGATCCTTGGACAGATGTTTTCAATCTTTCCATCTCTTCACTGTGTCTGTGTTAAGTAAACATTTTCATATCAGATGAACTATCTTTCTCCTCTTCATACATCTTTTAAGAGAGCATTCTTCTTTAAACCAGTGAATGCTCAATAACACATAAAAGGTGGTAATGGTTCTTAGACATGAGATTGAAATATAGTAAATTTTCAATTATCATCTTGTTTTTTGGCTCTCAATATTAAAATTCATACTTATTTTAAGTAATATTTCAAGATGTATTTTGTTTCCCTTTGTCTATGAAACCAGTACTTTTTCCTAACTTGAAACAACATAAACCACAAATGTAAATCTACTATTTTTTACCAAAAACTTTAGCCCCTCTTAAATTCCAAATCCATAGACTCTTTAATCTCTTGCTTTCTATAACCACAGCTATTTTGTCAAACAACATTTCAAATTTATAGCAATTGTAAAAAGTCTGTCAAATTGTTTTGTGGAATAATGATGGCTCTCTGTCAGTCATGAGAACCATAGTACCCATGACTATGTTAGTTATAGTTATAAGTCAAATTGGCTAGCTTATGAATCTCAATGCTTTAGCAGTTAGGTACTAGTGTACCTTGGATGTTATGTAATGTTATAGTCATTTGATGTTATAACAACCTAGTCTTTGGAACTTAACCTTGTTGATAAATGAAAAGTGGATATGACCTGTTTTTACTTATAGAGAAATTGTTTGTAAGTAGACACGATAAGCCCACTATATACCTTGGGGTATTTTTTAATAACCAGGTAGCATCCATTAATCCAACTATGTAAAATATCTATAAAAAGATATAGGGGGGCTGAGTCTTGTGGCATAGTGGTTGTGCGTGGGACTGCTGCCCACTGGGATGGAGGTTAAATTCCAGCAGCGGCTCCACAGGAGCAAAGGCTGGGCCTCCTACTCCCACCATCAGAGGGCAGTGATGCCCCCCCAAATAAAAAGATATAGGATTTGCAATTATTTATAAGTAAATTTTAAATGATAGATGATGTTAGATACATAGATAATTTTACACATAAAATGATCTCTCTGAGAGATATATCTTTGCCCTCTCATCTATCTAGTCTAATCTACCTATTGTTAGACACAGGATGCCTGGTGAATAAACCATACAGTTAGAGTGTTTGCTGCTAACTCAAAATTGGGGATTCAAATTTTCCAGCTACCAAACTAGTGGAAGAAGTGAATGCATGCTTCCATTAAGATTTACAGCTTTCAAAACTTTATGGGAGAGAGAAAATATACTTAAGAATTTTCACAACTGTTGTTAGATACTCTTGATTCTGCTCCAGCCCATGATGACCCTATAGACAATGGAAGGATATGCTGCATTGCCTATAGCCATCCCCACAGCCATTCTGATGCCTGAGTCCATTGATGTTGTCACTATGTCAATCTATCACATTGAGGACCTGTAATAGGTAGCCTGAGCGAGGCCATTTTTAAAACAGTTACTATTACACGAAGGCAGAGGCAGTGGAAATTCTCAAGCCCTGCCTTGGAATGTCTCAACCCTTATGCAGGTCAGAGCCCAGGTGCTCAGTAATTGCCCATACATTATGCTCATGGCAAGGCTAATCGCAATGAATTCTGCTTCTGTAACTGCTTGCTTGCAAAGCCGCTGAGATGCCCGTTTATGCAGCCCCCATCAAAACACTCGTCTGTAAGCAGACGAGACCACCCTCATGTAGCGAGTAGGTCCCTGTGCAGGTCTTTTCTTCCTTTCTCTTTTGTCTTTCCTCTTTATTAAACATATTCATATAATGTACAAAGTCACTGAGTTGTTCTTGTCCTACAAAAGTGTAACAGACCTTCATAGATTTTTCTGCTCCTCTACCAAACATGATGTCCTTCTCCAGGGACTGGTCTCTGCTGATAATATGTCCAAAGATTGTAAGAGGAAGTTTGCCACCCTTCCCGAAAAGAGCCCTCTGACCTTACTTCTGCCAATACAGATAAGTTGTCTTTCTAGCATCCCTTTGTATTTTCAATAATCTCCCTAGTACCCCAATTCAAATGCATTGTTTCTTCTATGATCTTCCTTATTCAATGAGCAAATTGCACATACATGTGATGCAATGGAAAATACCATGACTTGGGTCAGTTGCGCCCTAACCCTCAAAATAATATCCATGCTTTTCAATACTTTAGTGAGGTTTTATGCTTTAAAATAGGAATAATTGTATTATTTTTTCTCATATATAATGTTTTTAATAATTTAGGTTAATTCTCTTTTCTTTTAAACTGTTGTTTTTTCTGTAAGCATGATTTTCTAAATACTGAGGTCTGAGGTATAAAATCAAGTGCAATACCTATTCATTATAAAAGTCACACATTATAATGTTGGTTAGCTTTATTTATTAATATGATATTTTATTATTAATATGGACATGGCCTGCTTTTAGAAAGATCTCTTTGATACCACTTCATGTTTATGAAAGACCTACATTAGTACTTGCTCTTGCTAACTGAAGAAAATCCAAGGGAAATATTAGCTCTTACAAAGAATGGGTAAAAGTGAAGCTAGTTCCCATCATTTATTTGGCAGTGAAGAGTAAACACGTTATAACAAGAGCAGCAATGACGGGCTCTTTCCCTGTCAAAACTACATGTTACTAATTTGTTGTTAGAAATGATTTGGTAGGTTAATTATTGAGTCTGATAATTCCGAAAAAATTTCCCCATATAAATGAATGGGTGTTGCTTTATTGCTTTAAGTCAGTTCTTACAAAAAAGAAAATCACTCTTTAGTTTCAGATGGAGGGGAGAAATGTCTTTATTTTAATACTGTGACAAAAAGATCGAGCAGAAGCATAAAGCTTATATGATAATTTCACTTAATTTACCAAGAAGAGGAGGAATTCATTTTATGTAAACAGATAAAACACATTTATACCTTTTGCAGAGATTTCTTCTTAATTGCCCAGTGACTTCCCCCCTCCCCAAAGAAAAAAGTCTGACATCCAGAGCTTCTGCATACCTTTTTCTTAAAGTTTGCCAGGGACCTCTCGCATCTCCTACAAGATTACTCATTAAAATTATAAATTAAAAATGAACACAAGAGACAGATAAAAGTATTAAGAATAAAGTCAAATTGTAGATTGAAATATTAAATTTACAGACATGGATTTAACTGTGACTCAGAGCATCACTATGCAGGGTTAGGGAGGTTGTAAATCTTCAAGAGGGGCAGAGAACCTCCTTTTTCTCCCTTGGAACTTGTGGTGGGAAGATATTTGGGAGTGATGATGGCAACAAGTGTGCAAATGTGACTTGCATACAATTAATGTATGTATGGATGGTGATGGGAGTTGTATGATCCCCCAATAAAATTATTTATTTTAAAAAAGGAGGGGGAAGGAGGAGCTTATACCAAAGGCTCAAGTAGAAAATATTTGGAAATGAAGATGGCAACATGTGTACAAATATGCTTGTTACAAATGATGTATTGAATGTTACAAAAGCTGTTAGCACCCCCAATAAAATCATTGGGATAAAAAGGAGGGGGAAAGAGGTGCTTGTACCAAGGACTTCAGTGGAAAATATTTGGAAATGAAGATGGCAACATGGGTACAAATATACTTGATAAAAATGATGGGAAATGTTATAAGAACCGTAAAAGCCCCTAATATAATCATTGGGAAAAAAATTCTGTAAGCACAAGGAACTTAATTTTGTCAATGACCCAAACAAAACAAAGTTGGAAGAGAACCCAGAATCTTAAGGAAGCCCTTCCTTTCTGACACCTTAGGATGCCCGTGGGGTGATGGTGGAGAGGTGTCTAGCTATGCTGGGCCTGGCCTCCTGATCCAGGGACTGAGGTAACAGAGAGGAGTGTTTTTTTATGGTGATGTTGTGGTCATTTATTTTAAAGCAATTTAAAAGGAAGCAAATAGAAAACTGCATATTTGACATATTATTGTTATGGTGCATAATGTCAGTTCCAATTTCATTGGAATACTACTTTTATTCCACGTGCTCTTCAAATTCTTTCAATCAAGTTGATCCAGACTTGGGTCAATTTCTTCTTATGGTAGCCCACGAATAAGACTGGCATTCACCAGTTACACATCACTGGACTCTGATCACTTCTTTTCCCTCCGGCATCTATTTTGCTTGATTTATATAGCTTTTTTAATTGTCTGGTTCCTAGGTTTTGTGTGATAAATATCTTGAATAATTCTTGTCACATTGCTTTGTTTAAACTATGAAAAGGATAACAACTCTGCAGCATAAGTTATGTTTTGGCCAGTGCATTTATAAGAGGAGATTGATATTTTGGAGACCCTCACTCACATTCTGATTCACTTTGTGTCCTGAATGTTTAGGTATGGCAGCGATATAGTAAATTGATAGAATGGTTTGTGAGAGTTGCCAACACTCACTATAAAAGATTCTAACTTGAGAATATTAAAAATTGCTCTTCAAAATAAAGCATTTTCAATGATATATGTGCGTAACTTGCATTTTATCAAGAAATCAAACTATTTCCTGAAAGTAGTTAAAATGAAGAATAAGTTATCTCAAATTTGAAAAGCGCAAATTTTAGGATAGAATTTTGAAGGACACATTACTCCAACATAGAAAGAAGTAAATAAGTTCTACTGTAAGACAAAGAATCTGCTCTTCACAGTGCTACATAATGAAACACAATGACGTACTTATAAATTACCAAGTTATCACTGTTGAGAGCAACATATCTACACATAAGCACTGCTGAAGGCACACATCAAGCGTTATTACCATATATCTAGACTACAAAATGCATCATATTTTTGCCATTTCTTTGCCATTCACTAAGCAATAACATCTTACAATACCTTAAGTTTAAATCTGAAATGATACAGAGTGACATCCTAAGAACAATACTATTCTGCTCTGATTAAATATTAAATTTGTAAGATCTATCTCAAATTGCCTCCAATATAATTTATTTTGCTTTTTCCTCTGTTCATCTTTACAATGAAGATCTAAACAGCTATCTTTATCAAAGAAGCATTCTATAAGTGCAGAAAGATGGGATACATGCTCTTTATTTAGCCCAAATCTTTCCATCTCTCTATCTTTCATCCCTTACATTTTCCTATTTTCCCAATGTTGTTTATGTATACTAAGAAAGAAAATAATGGATATTAAGTTTGACCTAGGGAGTATTTGAAAAAAAGTCAGTAACGCACACACAAAAACAATTTACACTCTCCTAAAATACAATGAAAGGAAAAATACTGGTTCTAAAATTGACCATTAAGTGATTTTGTTCTTTTATTTGACAGTTCCAACGTTTTGAGAAAATAAGGAGGAAAAGCACAATTCTGTGTTTTCAAAATCAGAAGACCCAATAGGAGATTAAAACTGTTCCCTGTGCTTTGGCAACAGATAGTTTTTTAAAACTTTGAAGCAAGAAAACATACTTAACTTAAAAATGTTTAGATTTAAATATCCTATTTTAGTTTTTATTTCTATCTAAAATTTCATAGTTATTTTAGTTGTCATCCATCATTGATCCCATCTTTGTAGTCTCTGTGTCAACCCATAATCATCTTTCTCTCTTTCACTTACCTTCTTATTTATCAAACATGATTGTCCTTTTCCAGCATCTAATTCCTTCTGATAACATGTCCAAAAAATGTGGATGTCTCACTATCCTTGATTCTAAAAATCCATGCTGCAGTTACAAGTTCTTAGCTGAATTTGTTTGTTCTTAGAGCAGTCCAAGATGCTTTCAACATTCTTCACCCATAATTCAAATACAACAATTTCTCTTAGTTTGTGTGTTTACTTTTGCCTTGGATTAAATTAATTTGAATGTAATCTTTAAAGTGCCTTCAAAAAGGACATTTTATCCCATAATATGTTACCATGTCTGAGTATAAACTCAGTCAAGAAGTAAATTTGTCATTATCATACATTTGTAAGACTAAAAATTCTATTATCATTCAGCATTTTTAGG
>PVJH01026022.1:0-30650 GCA_004026705.1 Nesogale talazaci | reverse complement strand
ACCAAACCACAAGGACGATATTCCTGCTTAGAGCAGCCCCACCACGAGGCAAGATGTCCCTCACTTACCCATGGTGCTACGCGGGACAACACTGGAGATACAGGGTGGGGATTGTGCCTGATCTGACCCCACCACGCTAAGGCAAAACACTAAGGTTATGCAACAGAGCAGCCAGGGGAGCAAAGCTGTGAAGTGTCCAAGGAATACCAAAAATCGACTTTGGGGCCAGAGCATGGCACCCTATCAGACTTGAGCAGAAAACACCCCTTAAGGTCAACAGTTTATAGGCTTTTCTTTTTATCTTGTCAGGTTTTTTTTTTTTAATGTTAGAGGGGTTTTTTTTTTGGTTAGTTTTCTTCGATTGTTTTGTTTTGCGCTGTCTTGTTTTTGTACTTATTATTGTCTCTTTATGTCTATCTCGCTAAGACAGGTAGGGTAAATAATCCGGAGGAGCAGGAACTGGGGGGGCTGGGGGAAGGAAGGGCGTATACACCAACCCAGGGACAGGGGAACAACGAGTGATCTAAATTCAATGTGAGGAGGGCATGGGGTGTCTGGTTGCACTTGATCAAGGACAATGTAGCTGAGAGGAATTGCTGAAACCTGAACGAAGGCAGAACGTAATAGTGGGACAAGAGGAAAGTAAAAGGCATCGAGGAAAGAACTAGGAGGCAAAGGACATTCACAGAGGTCTAAAAACAGGCATGTACATATGTAAATATATTTATATGTAGCATCAGGGAAATAGATGTATGTAAATATATTCATATGTTAAACATTAAGGTAGCAGATGGACATTGGGCCTCTACTCAAGTACGCCCTCAACACAAGAACACTTTGTCCTGATAACCTGGCATTTTGTGGTGCTCACCTTCCTGACGTGATCATTGAAGATAAAATGGGGGCATAAGCAAATGCAGTGAAGAAAGTGATGATGCCCAGCTATCAAAAGATATAGCACCTGGGGTCTTACAGGTTTGAAGATAAACAAGTGGTCATCTAGCTGTGAAGCAACAAAGTCCACATAAAAGAAGCATACCACCCTGAGTGATCATGAGGTGGTCTATCGATCAGGGATTAGGTATCAAGGACACAGAACAAAAAGAGCTGTAAGAGTCCCTATAAAATGATTTAAATGAAAAGAAAGATATAATTACTGATGGTTTCTCCTCAAGAGACCATTCTAGCAGGTCACAGACCTCAGTAGCCCTCATTCATGCAGGCTGCAGGTCATCTTTCCCCCCTACCAGCCCTTCTCCCCTCCACCTCCCAGGTTGCTGTTGTGTCAGTTGCTGTCCAACTTAATCTAATTCCCGACCACCTCAAGGAGGAAAGGTCAAATGAAAAGATTTACTTGACTATGTTCCAATGCTTGTGGTTATAGAAAACCCCTCTGAGAGTGTGTCTCATACATTTTCTTTAGGTCTGACCTCTCTTCAAGTTAAGCATCATTGGTTTGAATAACTGCAAACCCACTGCCAAGGAGTTGATTCGGACCCATGGCTGGTTTCTAAATCTTTACAGGTGCAGATAGCTTCCTCATTCGCTCTCAGAGAATCTGGTGGTTTTGAACCATTGACCATGCTGTTAGCAGTCCAATGCGTACTCAATTGTGCTACAAGGGCTCACATAACAGTATTGGGGAAAAGTTCCCTTGAAATCAACACTCTCAAATTCAGCCACATTTTGCTCTGACTTGTGGGAACTCAGGGAGTTTCTAGTTGGGGGTGGCCTGACAGGTATCTAATTTTCACATGACCCGAGGTCAAATGATTTCTCAGATAACTCAATATAAAATTTCAGTGATTCACTGTGCTCTGGTGAAGGGGTTTACATTTTAAGGGGAAGGCCATGAGAAAAAGAGACAACATTCTCATTCAAATGATGCTAAGTGAAGTATATGCTAATAAAACTTAAAATAAATATCCAAAGACAAACAAAGAAAAAAAATTCATCAAGTGAAGCCAAAGCAAACCAGGCAACTGGTGGGAGAAGTCAGGCCAGAGACTCCTGGGCACTCTAGCTGGTTGTGTCTGCTGTTGCTGTTGCCCCTGCACTTCACTGCCACTCTAGGATTAAGCAATTTTTGAGTCCCGGGGGAAGGGACATTGCCAATCTGAGCAGAGTCCGTGGAGCCTGTCTATGACAGTCATTGGTTAAGGAGATTCCTGTAGCCTTTTTCCCCTCAATGCCATTTTCGAGGGAGTGGAAGAGTCAATACAAATATCATATCATTCCATAATTTGATAAATTGCATCAGACAGAATTGTACAATAGCTCCCACAACCAGTTTCAAAACATTCTTTTCCTTCCTGAACAACTTGACATCAGCCCCACCCCACCCCACCCTTGTAGCTACTTGCTAAGGAGATTCCTGGCTGCAGGGGCTCTTCTTCTCAGAGTGGTTTCTGAGCATTCAAGTGATAGGGGTCCCTCATGGGTGCATTCATGACCGCCTGAGCCCCTGAGTGTTAGACCGCCCTGGTCTCCTTTATCCTCCCTGAGCCATGGTTCTCCTGGGGGTGGATTTCGTCCCTCAGGAACATTTGGCAATGTCTGGAAACACACCTTCATCCTCACAACTGGGGACGTGTGGCTGCTATTGGCATGTGATGGGTGTAGAACAGGCATGCTGCTAAGTATTCTGCAGGATGCAGGATAGATTTCACAGTAAAGAGTTTTCTGACCCAAGTTGTGTCAAGTCAAGAAAGCGAGCACGTGTAGGCACCTGTTGGGAGTGACATGAGATTCTCATGAGTCTGAACCCCAGGGTAAGGTGAGTGCCAGTGCTCAGGGCCAGTTTGGGGTTCTTTGTCTTCCATTAGCAGTTTGAACTGTTGCTGTGATACATGAAGGTAGTTTTGAACTCCACGCAGCTGCTCATGGTAAGGTTGGCAGTTCAAACCCATGAGCAGCTCCAACGGAAAAAGTGGCAGTCTGTTTCCATAAAGATTCCAGTCTTAGGAACCTCTCAGGTGCTTCTGGTCTGTCATACAGTCACTGTGAGTTGGAATCACTCAGGGACACCAAGTGTGATGGGAAGGGACCATGTTTCTCTTCCCCCTGCCCAATTCCCTCACCTTACTCAATCAAATCCATACTTTATTCCTATTTCCTTCCCCTGCTCTCTGGTCCTTATTCTCTATTACACAGAGCAGATCGAGGCCACCATTCAAATGCATCAGTTCTTCTTTGGTCTTCCTTAGCTAATGCTGGAAAAGGGTATGGAATGTCCCATGGAGTGCTAAAAGCGCAGATCAATATGTCTTGAAAGAAGTATGGCCAGAGGGCTCCTGAGAGGCAAAGAGGAAGCGACTTCGTCTGATGTGCTTTGGTCACGTTCTTGGGAGAGACCAGTCCCTGGAGGAGGACTTCATGCTTGGCAAAGGGGAGGAGCAGTGAAAAGAGGAAGACCCGCAGTGAGATGGCAGGACATAGCGCCTGCAACCACAGGCTCTGGCATAGGGACACTGGTGAGGACGGCGCCGGATGGACCATGCTTTGTTCTTCCATCGACAGGGTCACCCTGAGTTGGAACTGACCCAAGGGCACCGGGCAACAACAGCCTGAGCTGGAGGGGAGGGAGATTTCTTTATCAAGTTTTCAGCAGGACACATAGGGTCCATGGTATATAAGCAGGCGCTGACAATGCGGACTTTCTCTCTTCCCTTTGCCCACTCTCCTCTTGAGTCCCCGAGCACGTTGGGTAAGGGAAGGCCGCTCCTGTTTACTGAAACCTTCTGTGCATCATGCGTTATGCTCGGCATCTTCACGTCAACTCATACATGTTTCTATTCTGACAATTAGGTCCACTTTCTAATTTTGATTGTACTCTGAACTATTTGCACCATCAGCTTCTGAGTTTTTTTGAGAGAAAATAATCTCTTGGACATTTCTTCTGGTCATACATTCTTGTATGCAATCCTCTAACACTTTATGTTGCTTGTTACAATCAAGCCAACTTTTGACTTATAGGGGGAAATTAAAATATATTTTATTGAGACTCTATCCATATATATGTATGTATATAATTGTTTTATTGGGGCTCTTTAGCTGTTATAACATTCCATACAGCAATGGTTTCAAGCATATTTGTTCATATGCTGTCATCATCATTTTCTTAACACTTTCTCTTTGAGTCCTTGATATCAGCTCCTCTTTCCCCCTCCCTCTCACCCTCATAACCCCTTGATAGCATAAATTATTATTGTTTTCATGGTTCATGCCAACTGATGTCTCCTTTCACTCATGTTTCTGTTGTTCATCCCCACCTCTGGAGGGGAGGGAGGTTTCTTAATCAAGTTTTCAATGGGACAAAGAGAGAGACAAATCACCTGGATGAGGGAGGCCCTCATCCGGAGGTCAGAATGGTGCCCAGTGGAGACACGAACCCTTGACTACTTCATCAGATATGTTAGCATAGGAATGGGTCACACCATCATGATTGGCAAGGGAACAGTTCCCACAGTTGCAAGAGGGCCTACAGAAAGGGGGACGAGTTGATTGGGATACAACCACTATGGCAGATTAGAAAGTTTACCGACTTGTTTTGGAACCCTTCTGACCACCTTCGTTGGAGTCTGACTCAGGATTCAAGATCGAATGTCCCTTGTGCCCTTTCCATCAAGGCCACAGCCACACAATTCCCTGGAGGCAAGATTGCCTTGCCTTGGGCTAACCAGTGTAGTTACAGCAAGCACACTGCCTGGGGGCGAAGATGTGTCCATTGCCTGTCAATTTGCAGAAAAGAGTTCAAGGGAGGTTGAATCTCTACAGAGAGTTAAATAGATGGGGAGATTCCCCTGCAAACCATAGCCTTCTGCAAACCCAATATGCAGAATTTAAATTCTAACACAGCCTCAGAGTGACTCCATGGGACAGAGCAGACCTGCCCCATAGTAGTTCTCTGTGGGTTTTAGTCTTCATGGGGCATATCACTGCATCTTCATACCAGAGCTGTCATCTTTTGGTCAGAGGTTCAGTGCTAAAACACTGCAAGACAACGCACTCCCCATGGTCCTATGAGACAGGATAGGATTGCTCCTCTGGCTTTCTGAGACTATAAATCTTTACAGGAGCAGAAAGGCCCACCTTTCTCCTTCCTAATGCAGACTTGGTGGTGTAGAATTGCTGACCTTGTGGCTAGTGTTAAATGCAGAGCCCGCTTTGCCACCAGGGCTCCCATGAGCTAGGCATAACCACATCTTCAAAGTTACTAGAGGAGGAAACGGAAACTCTGTGAGGTGTAGTCACTCGACCAGCTCTCTGCTCCTCAGAAAGAACAGAGTTCAACACGAAGGGCTAGTTTATGTGACCCCCCAAGCCTGGGTGTTTCAGGAAACAAAGTGAGCACACAGGTAAGCTAAGGCCTGGGAAAGGAGGGAGAGGTGGGCCTGCCCTCTCCAAAACCTGCAGGCAGTGAGGAATAGCTCAGAATGATCCAGGCTCTGTAGAACACCCTTTCCTATTTCTTCCAAGTAAGGGAAGGGGCAATTGAAATCCACAGCCTGTCCCCTTGTCCTTTTTTCTTGAACTACTCTGTGGGAGAAAGAGGAGGAGATCTACTCTCAAAATTTTTCAAATTTGGAAATCCTGTATAGGTTTACAATGAATTCAAATCCACTCAACGTCAGTGGATGGCCTTCCCCATCCCACAGAGACAATAAAACTGTGTGCCTTTGGGCAAGATACTTGCTTGTGGAGTGCGGTGTCTCCAGGCACTTGGTCAATGGAAGCTAGGTTTGCTAACCCATAGAGCTGGAAGCCCAATACCTTCATGCTGAGGCTTGTTGTAGAGTGACGTGCCCTTTGGATATTGATCAGCTGTCCTAAAAGAGCCTTGTAACCTTGAGCCAGGCAGAGGTCAGGCCAAAGGGCCAAGGGCTTATGGGAATGGTTAGTAAAAGGGTCTCTTGAATGAAGAAGTGTCCTGAGCATTTCTGACTCTCATTAATACATATTAAGTGTCTTATTAAAGCCCGTAATCACAAGCATGGTCTTGGAGTTCCCTGTGACCATTGCAATGAATTATTGAACCCAGGTGAAAAATGAGGAGGATGGTTGGTATCAAGCCCGGTAAGGAAGGTTGGAGAGAGGAGGCAAGTCTGACCTCCACCTTGTAGGAATTAGCTTTGGATTGATGAGTTTGGTTCTTCCCCTTGTGAAGTCAGTTGCTGTTCCCACACCATTTTCCTAGCTCTCTTGTTGGAGTAGAAGGTTGGTATGATGAGTTCCAGAAAGAGGCTGTGTGAGAGGATTGTTAACATAAAGGTGATGGTCTTGAAGATGAAGCAACTCAGGTTCTGTGGACACTTACTGTGTTAGTCTGGGTAGACTAGAGAAATAATTCCAGGGAGACAGTCATATATGTATAAGAAAGAGCTTTATATGCATGAGCAAGTAGATATTTGGAAATTGTTCCAGCCCAGTCCATATCAAGTCCATAAGTCCGGTATTAGACCATATGTCCGATTCAACTCCCTAAATTCCTCTTCAGAATCACAAAAAACATGCAATGAAGCTGAATGCAGGGAGATCACAGGCCATTGTGTGAAAGTCTTGTGGATCCAGTGGCAGTGGGAGCATCTCAGCGCTGGCAGGGGTCTCCACATGGCTCTTTCAGCTTCAGGGCTGTAGTGTAGGTCCGTGTCTCTTCTCATTAAGAATGTCTCACAAGGAGTGAGCATGGGTCCGACCTCCAGTGAGCTGTTTATCTCCTTAGGGCCTCCAAATGAGACCGTCAAGTTGTGAGCTGATTGACAGGCTGAACTCCACCCCATTCACGCTTCAGGCTTGAATTGACAACAGATTATGTAACAACCACAGTGACTTTGCTGAGCCTTGGCAGGTGTTGTTAGGGGCCATCAAGTCACTTCCCCTTCTTAGTGATTGCAACAGAACACACACACAACAAAACACTGCCTGTACCTGTACCACCTCATCATCCTTCCTATACTTGAGCCCATTGTGGCAGTCAGTATGTCAATTCATCTCATCAAGGGCCTTCCTCTTTTTCACTGCCTCTTCCACTTTGCCAAGCTTGATGTCCACCTCCCTCCAGAAACTGGTCTCTCCTGACAACATGTCCAGGACCGATGATTTTGTCCTTTAGACAGTCCACGGTACTTTGAATATTCTTCACCAGCACCACAATTCAAATGCATCGATTCTTCTTCTGTCTTCCTACTTCAATGTCCAACTTTCACGTGGATATGAGACCATTGAAATGGCCACGACTTGGATCAGGAATGCCTCAGTCCTCAAAATCATCTCCCTGGTTCTTTTGGCAGGAGGGGGGGAAGGAAGATGAAAACCAAAGCTGAGTGGACAGCCCTGCCCCTTCTCTGCCCTGATCCAAGCCTTGTACGTAGTGTAGAGGGCTCTGAACTACAGAGGCTTTATGCGGAACAGAACAAACATTGTCTATAGACCGTTTTCATAAACATGGACATGTCTCAATCCAGCATCATGACCATCATGACCGTGTAGCACCTTCTAAAGTAGTTTCGCATTTTCCAGACGTAGATCAGAAACTCTTCTGTTGTGACTCGTAGGATTTTCCTTGCTCATTCCGAGAGGCAGATCGCCAGGCTTCTCTTCGGTCTGCTTTTGTTTCAGAAACCTCTCCACCTGGGAAACGATCCCTCGTGGTGTAGTGGTTATGACTTGGGTTGCTAACTACAAGGTCAGCAGTTGGAATCTACCAGCTGTTCCTGGGGAGGAAGATGAGGCTTTCTGCTCCTGTAAAGAGTGATAGCCTTGAGAGCTCAAAGGAAAAGTTCTATTCTGTCCTCTAGGGTCCCTATGTGTCCAAGACGACTTGACAGCAGGGAGCTTTTTGTTTGTTGGTGCTTACTTTGTTCCACCTTGGATGCCTCTGCTGATATTTGAAATACTTGCAGCATAATGTCTAGCGTGATAGCAACGCTCAAGCCAACGCAGTGTGACAGGCTGTCAGAGAGTGAGTAGGGGCAGAGCTTACTCATCCTAAAGGCTCCCGTTCAACGCTCAACTTCTCTGAGCCTTTCTGGGGCCTGCAGGGCCCTTGACTTCCCCAGACTTTCTTCTTTGAATCCAAATTGTCTTGGCTGTCTGTCAGGAGTGCATCATTCTGCCATCCTCTTCAAATTGACTCAGGGCTTATCTCTCCCTCAGGTGTGAGAACCTTCCCTTTCCGAATTGCTCCAGCTGCCTAAGGCAGTGCTCAGCATCTAGCAGCTCCTTACGCATGGCTCGTGAACAGCTTGCGTGTGGTTATGCAAGGCAGTGCAAGCTTGTTCACCTATCTGGGTCACTGGTAGTGCTAAGTTCGCTTTTCTGGGGCACCACCATTCTGCTGGGGTTTGATGACTGATGGGCTTTCTTGGGCTCCTTATGGAAAACTCCAAAATGCACGCAATCCAGAAAAGGCTTATTATGTTCTGCAACATAAGAGCAATTCCAAATGCAGGAGTGCTCAATGGGAAAGTCAGTGGCCACTGCAGAGACTGCAAATGCGCACTGCTGACTGCACGATGGGAATGGAAAGGAAGACTCTCTTTTTAATACAAAGATTTCCTCCCCTTTATTGCAAACTACCTTGTTCCCTAATATATATTTCTTTTTTAAGATAATGTTGCAGTTTTTTAAAAAAAGTTACACCTATCATGACCAATTAGATCTAAATTGCTTTCTGGGTGCATATCCACTGCATGAGGTGTGAAAGGAGATACACTTTGAGGACCAATGAAACCGAGACAGAAAACGAGGGAGAAGCTCTTTCTAAAAGGAATCTCTAAATGTGTGCACTCAGCCAGCTGCTGAGACTACCTTTGAATGTTTGTGCAGGGAAGTTGTGAGAGCGATTTCTTTTGGGGAGAGGAGGCAGAGAACTAGAGTATAAAAGGTAGGGAGAGAGAGAGATTTTCATTTGTACCATTTAATGCTGTTTGGATTTTTATGAAAACATGTGAGCTTATAAAAGAAATGGAGAGAAGAAAAGAGATGGAGAGAGAGAAGGGGGCCGAGGGCAGGGGAGGAGGACTGGATTGAGTGAACAGTAAGGAGTTGTGAAGGAAACACAAACAAGCAAACAAACAAGCAAACTCTTTCAGTTGCCGATGCATAGTGACCCTAGAGGACAGGGCAGAGCTGCCCTGATGGGTTTCTGAGGCTGTAACTTTTTACAGGAGCAGAGTGCCATGGCTTTCTCCTGAACAGTAGCTGGTGGTTTTTGAACTGCTGAACGGAAGACTAGCAGCTCAGCATGTAACTACTGAGTCACCAGGCTCCTTCCTCTGATGGAAAAGGGGTAGTGATAGCAGAGATTAAGGAATTAGAAACAAAGACAAGGTCCTTAAAAATATGGTCTACCCAAGAGGAAGTGGGTAAAAGACCTGAAAAGAAGTTTCACTAGAAAGGAGATCTGAATGGCCAATGAACATATGAGGAAATGCTCCCGATCATTAGCCATGAGAAAAATGCAAATTAAAACAGCCATGAGTAGCACCTAATACCCTTGAGGGTAGTCCAAATCAGAAAATCAGAGAGCAACAAATGTTGGAGATGTAGCAAGATAGGAACTCTCCTCCACTGTTGGTGGTCATGTAGATATGTACAGCCTCTGTGGTAAGTGATCTGGTGATATTTAAAGCAAATGGAAATTGAACTATCCTGTGACCCAGCAATCCCTCTACTGGGCATATACCCAGAAGAGGTAAGGAACAGACAACAACCAGTTGTCTGTGATCCAGTGTTTAATTGTGGTGCAATTCACAATTTCAAAGAATTGAAAACAACATAAATTCCCATAGATGGATGAGTGAATTAGAAAACTCTGGCACACACAATGGAGTACTATGCATCAATAAAAAGCCCATCATCTCATGGGAAGAGATGGAAGAAATTATGCTAAGGGAACTTAGCCAATCACAAAGACAAGTACAACTTGAGTCCACTACGGTAAGCATACTCAACATAGTAGGTATAGAAGAAAAACCACTTATTTCCCACTATATGAGTTGAGGTATAGGCAGTCAGGTGGGGGACAGATCAAACCCAAGGATGTACCTCTACCCTGTCCTATAGGGTAGTGGGTGGACTTTGGACCTCTGTTCAAGTCCTTCCTCCATGCAAGAACACTTTGTTCTAACAACCAGGCATTCTGTGATGCTGACCCTCCCCACATGATTGCTAAAGACAAAATGGGTGCATAAGCAAATGTGGTGAAGAAAGTGGATGGGTGCCCAGCTATCAAAAGATATAGCGTCTGGGTCTTAAAGTCTTGAATTAACCAAACAGCCATTTAACAGAGAAGCAACAAGCCCACATGGAAGAAGCACACCAGTCTGTGCAGTCATGACGTGTGGATGGCCCCAAAAGTAAGCAAAGAAAACTATATTGATGAGAATGAGGAGGTTCACAGCAGAGACCCAAAACTCATCTGTAGTCAATGGGACATACCCTCACAGAAAGATCACAAGAAAGGGATGAGTCAACCAGGATATGGTATGGCTCTGATGAAACACCCAATATTCCTTGGGTTCCTTGAGATTTCCTCACCCCCCACTGTTCTGCCCTTTTACTGTGGCCTAGAGCAGAGTATGTAAACAGATGCAGATAAGAGATAGAAGCTCACGACACATGGAATCTAGAGACAGGAATGGGAGCAGTACAGTACAGGTCTAAACTTATCTAAGGAGAGACTAAGGAGGTCTAAACTTATCTAAGGGGTGGAAACCTGAGCTTGAAAGCTGGCAGCTAATATTCATCTCAGAGATGTTACCAGCAGGACAGGGGACCCTGCCTGGATGGAAAGGCTCTGAAATGCCCTATGTGTTGCTCAGGCATGGATGATAAGAGCATTGTGAGAAGATTATCAACTTGAGTGAGTTGGCCAACTCTGCTCAAGGAACAGTCTTTAGAACTCCCTGGACTGCTTAATCACTCATTGTATCACTCCTGACCAGTCCAGTACTTGGCATATAGGAAGCAAACCACAAGCTTGTGTGCTGTTAACAAGCTGATGTATCATTTAAACAGGGTGGAGGAATCTAGTCCCTGTCTCTAGTTTTGCAATCTCACACAAGCCCTTCTGAAGAAGAGTCCTGATGAAAAATGGCACTCTGAGAACCTTGAAGCAGAGGCCATGTGAGTCTGTCTGCTGGTGTGTGTGTGTGTGTGTGTGTGTGTGTGTGTGTGTGCACGCATGTGCACGTGCACTGCAAAGAGAGACAAAGAAACTGGAATGACATCCCCTGGAACCCCTACCTCTCTTGGCTGGGAGGCATGGTGCCAGTGGGGGAAAGAATGCAGCTTTGGGGAAGGTGGGTGGACAGGCAACAGGGCTGTGTATTGTGAGGCAGTGGTGGGAGGGAAAGAGCACCAACTGGGACATGAAACAGCCCAGAAACAGAGAACATGTATGGAGAGACCCCCAGAATTGGCAGGCATGGAGTGGGTACATGTTGGAGACACACTGGGACACAGATGTACTAAGAGTGGCAGGTCCCTGTGTGTGGGTCCCTCCCAGAATCCCGACTCTCCTTCCAGCTCATTCATATCAACATCTGAAACAAACATCACCTTCTCTTCGGAGAGCCTGAGGAGTGGGTGATACACCAACCACAGTCAAAAATCTGTGAAAAAGTCTCTCCTTGGACCTCACCATCATGTGCTCACTTATAGCTCCTTCCCCAGAGACACAGGAAAGGTGCCACAGCAGACTCTGGGTAGAGAGAAGCTTTCTCTCCAGCCCATATGGCCTCTTCAGAGACTTCTAGGACCAAAATCTGAGCAAAGATTTGAGCGCATCAGGACCTGACCATCATTTTCAAATAGAGAGACCAAGACAAGAAGTAGGAACCTTGACTTCCCTAGGACCACAAATCCCCCCAGAGGGCCAAACTGTCTTCTCAACTGTATGCTGTAATTATTCAAGGAGCTGAAGGTTGATTGACATTTTCAGCATGGGTAATGGTGATGGTGGATTGGACATGAAGAACATTATAGTGCCAACCACAATAATAAACACAACTTGGTTTTCCATTTCAAAATGCATGCTTTTTTTTTTTTCAGTCACGAGGTGACCTTGCTTGCCATGACCTTGCCAGAATATTGTGGGGCTCATCAAAGTCAACATGCCAATTATGGCCACCATCAATACAGAGTTACAAAGGATGATCATCAGGACCCTTAGCAATACCACTGATTGGCTCATCATCTCCCTAAGGCCTCTTCATTTGATTTTTCCCAAATTTTCTTTCTTTTCTTGCTGTCAGTCTCTTCTGCCATCTCCTGCTATCTATAGTGTCTGCAGGAAGGCCACAGGCCAGCCTCTGCCTGCCGTCTTCACATGCTAAAGCCCCACCCCTTTCTTGCCAATTCCAGCCTTTGGTCTGCACTTTTATTTCTCCCCAGCAGAGCAGCTCTCAGTTACATGGCTGGGTGGGTTCTGTGATTAGAGCAATACACCTGGCCACAAGTGTGATTGCCACTTAATCTGAGGGAGTTCAGTGTGTGAACATAACTTCTCAGTCAGTGGACTCTCTCTGCTTCTCTGTGCCCTCTTTCTAATCAGCTCCGCTCATACATTAGAAAATCAGAAGTGGGAGAAGCAGCAAGAATTTGGCAAAAGTAATCAACTTTTGATGTAGTGGATACTGAAGGCAGGGCGGTGTACATGCAGCCTTAGATCTTGTAACAACTCAAGTCTTTGTATTTCCTAGCTATGCCCATCTGGGGCATTCTCTCTGTCTTACATTTAGTTTGAATTGGGTGAGGTTTTACAGATTAGATCATATTTTTGGTACTCAACAATGTTTCAAACTTTCCAATGGCTTTCTCTGTCTTCCTTGTTGGGTATTATCTTCCTCTTCATCCAAGTTAACCCAAGTTCGCACCCAAGTTAACACCAACTCTTCGAGTTGATTTTAGATTCGCTTCCCTTCTCTCCCACCCCTGATAACCATAAAGGGGTCTCCTAGTGTGAAAGTCTTTTCTCGAGTTTTTAAACAGCTGTCTCATGTAACTGCTCTTTCGTGGCTGACCACTTTTGCTCATGTGCTTTGGATCAGTCTCTGGAGAAGGATAACATGCTTGGTAAAGTAAAGGGGAATCAGAAAGCGGAAGACCTTTGACAAGATGGATTGACACAGAGGCTGCCCCCATGAACTCAAGTCAAGAACGGTCACAAGGATGGCACAGGGCCGGCCAGTGCTTGGGTCTGTTGCATATAAGGAGGCTTTGAGTTGGCGCTAACTCCTTGGCACCAAACAACATCGACAACGTCTTCACTCCTCATGCTGCCCTTCACTTCCAGCCATGTCAAGAAGTGGTTCAGACGCAGCCCTATTCTTTACCATTGTGCAGTACTTCATTGTATGGGTGTACGAATGATGGCTCACCCATTTTCTTCCGCTAGATATTCAGATTTTGTTGCCATTGTTATTGTGAATAGTGCTGTGTTGAACATAGGTGTGCATATACTTGTTTGTGTTATGGTTCTTATTTCTTTAGGGTCTATACCAAGTAGGAGGATTGCTGCGTCTTGTGATATTTCTATTCCCAGTTGTTGGAGGAAGGGCCAAACTGATCACCAGAGTGGTTGTACTATTGTACAATTTCATCAGCAATGTGTGTGGCTCCAAATCTTTCTGTTCCCTCTCCAGAATTTGTTATGTTTTGTCTTTTTGAACTTTGCTATCAATGCCGGGGAGAGATAATAGCGCATCATTTTTTTTTTTGATTTGCATCTATCAGATGGCTAGTGATTGTGATCACTTTCAATAGGTCATGGCCCTGAACATTTCCTAGTCTGTGGGTTGTCTTTTTACTCTTTTGGTAAAACATTTGTGGATTTGCATAAGCATTTTATTTTTCAGGAAGTCCCAGTCATCTATTTTGTCTCCTGCTACTGTTGTGTGTGTATGTATGTATGTATGTGTGTGTGCATGTTTTCTCTATGCTTGATAGTTTGTTATTCTTTCATAGGGTTACTATCAATTGTGGATTAAGTTAATGGTGGTGGTGGTGTGTGTGTGAATGTGTGTGTGTGAGTGTGCATTATTGATATCCAATGGACATTTACTGATGACACTATGGTGGTTCAGTGGTAGAATTCTCACATTTCATGCAGAACTGGATTCAATTCCCTGTCAGTTCACTTTATGTGCAGTCAGAATCAGTGGGCTTGCATGTTGGAAGATACTTAACAGGTTTCAGTGGTGCTTGTAGACTAACCCAGACTGGGAAGAATAGCCAAGTGACCTACTTCTGACAATCATCCAACAAAAACTTGATGGATCACAATAATCAAGAAGATGGCATGGGACCAGGCAATATTCCATTTGGTTGTGCCAAGGATTGCCACACCAGGTAATAAACATCATCTACTACATACTTCTCTGAGCAGCGTTCTGGATGCTATCGATCCATTTGCCCCATTCAGTCCTCTCAGATGGACATGGGCCTACCTCTCTATCTTGCACATAAGGATGGAAGCTTAGAGGGATCAGGCACACTGTTAATAAGAAGTCTGGATCTTCTCTGTTTCTTATGTGCTTTGATGATCACCATGCTTCTGTCTCCACCCTTCTATCCCCTCATCACATGTGTTCATCTGCTTTTTCTTGGATTCCCATGACATTCTACTTTTTGGTTAATATCTGTAACATTAACTTTCTGAGCATGAATGAGGTAAACTTTATCATTGAGTGAAGAAGTGGTCCTTTGGTTTCAGTGTGGGGGACAGCTGACTCAGGATAGCGCTGGTGATGAACACTAAGTGAAGGATGGCTATTCTGACTGGATGCCTGTAGTGTCAGGAGGGGGAATTTGAGGAGTAATTTTTAAAAAGTGCATAGTCAATGGGCAGCATGTTCTTGTGTGTGGTGGAGAAAGACAGAGGCATCGCCAAATGCTCCAGGGAGGCAAGCTGCTGAGCCAGTCTGATATCAATGGCTGGGAAAGGGACTTCAACCAAGAGTTTGACACAGCCTTGCCCACCTGTAATAAGGGCCCAGGACAGGCTCAGAAGCTCAGTGAGAAATCATGATAGAGCTTGTCATGCTGATAACACAGGCTGAGAAACCAGAGGCCTGGATTCTCCAAGGGTGTGAGACACCCTCTTCTGAGCCCAGTTACATCAAATAGTCTTTCCATTTCTCACTTTCTAGGTGTCTGGAAATATAATCTTGTCTCACATCACAGATCTTTAAAAGTATTGGGGTTGACTTTAACCTCTATTTCAGTCTCCTCAGAAGATTAAAAACAATTCTTGTTTGTAGTATTCTTTCTAGATTCAAATCCTTTACTCACTTCCCCAAGGACCAGCATGGATCATGTGAATTCAGATAGGGTCTGAGTGAGTGTGAGAGCCCCAAGAGGGCTCTTCAGTAACCTGGTTGCACTCTTTTCTAAGGTGCCCTCCTGTCCCAAGGTGACCTGCTAGCTGCTAGGCCACTTATACTGTTTGTACCAATTTTTATTTATTTAAATCATTTTATCGGGGCCCCATACAACTCTTGTCATAATCCATCCATGCATTCATTGTATGCAATGCACATTGATACATTTGTTGCTGTCATCATTCTCAAAACTTTTGCTTTTTACCTAAGTCCTTGGCATTAGTTCTTCCTATTTCCCCTTCCTCATGAACCCTTGATAATTTATAAATTGTTATTATTTTGTCATATTGCATACACTGCCTGATGTCTCCCTTCCCCCACTTTTCTGTTGTTCATTCCCCAGAGAGGAGGTTATAAGTAGATACTTATACTCAGTCCCCCCCCCCCTTTCTCCTCCCCCTCCCTTCCACCCTCTTGGTATCGCCACTCTCACCACTGATCCTGAAGGGATTATCTGTCCTGGATTCCCCATGTTTCCGGTTCCTATCTGTACCAGTATACATCCAACGATCTAGCCGGATTTGTAAGGTAGAACTGGGATCATGATAGTGGGGCCAGAGGAAATATTGAAGAACTAGAGGAAACTTGCATGTTTCATCATTGCTTCATTGGACCCTGACTGGTTTATCTCCTCCCTGCAACTCTTCTGTAAGAGGATGTCACTTTACTTACAGATGGTCTTTGGATCCCCAATCTGTTCTCCACCTCATTTATAATGATGCAATTTTACTTACACCAATTTTAACACAAGCTGAACTGGACTGCTTTAGGGTGACTGCTGTAAGACACCAAGTCTTTATGTTGAGACTTATTAAATGGAGTAAGCTAGGAGTTACAATTCTACTAGGGAACTCTTTGGTAAATTTGAAACATTTTTCAAATAGTTCCTTAAAAGAATTTCCCATTTGGTTACTGACAAGAGCCTGGCCCTATTTAAGCTTTAGTTTCTATCGTGGAAGAAAAGGAAAACCTGCTGTTTTGAGGACGAAGCAGTAACAGACAGAGCTAATGATCTGATCTGAAGGAAAATGAGGATCCAGTGGGGACATTCAGAACATGTCATCAAGTCCAGTTGGTAAAACATCTCTCTGTAGACAGTCTGTTATCATTCCTAACCCTGCCACGTGACAGCTATTGGGGACCTCCTGTCCCAGACAGTTGGAGATAGACTTGTTTTCAAATATGGGCAGATTCCTAGTTAAAGGCTGAAGCCCTGAACATTCTAAAAGAGACCTGGCCTGCTCAACTTCATCTATCGAAAGGAAAGTCTTCAGTTTGGGAAAAGTTATTGTCATGTTGGAATGACATTGAGAGCATCCATTGCTTTGACCCTTGTTTCTGGTTGATGAGAGAGGAGGGAGCTGTCTCTCATCTCCACCCTTGGTGTTGAGGCGTGAGCTTCTGCCTTTCATCCTGGGTACTGTAAGTGACATTGTTAGGTGACATTCAGTTGGCACTGAGTCACAGCGACCCTGCACATAACTGATGGAAATGTTGCTAGGCCCTGCGCCATCTTCATGATTGCTGCATTTTTGCATCCACTGTGTCGACCCATCTTTTTATTTTATTGTCTTAAGTACTTTATTGTGTTTTTTGGTGAGTCTACCTGGACTCTTTAGTATATATATATATTTTCCAGTGATTTTATTGGGGGCTCCTATAGCTCTTATAACAATCAACACATCATTTGTATCAAGCATATTTGTACACATGTTACCATATTCATTTCCAAATATTTTCTACTTGAGCACTTGGTATAAGCTCCTCTTTCCCCTTCCCTTTTTTTATGAATCATTTTATTGGAGACTCATACAACTCCCATCATGATCCATACATACATCAATTGTATGAAGGCCACATTTGCACACTTGTTGCCATCATCACTCTCTAAATATCCTCCCTCCACTTAAGCCCCCAGTATCAGCTCCCTATATTTCCCTCCCCCATGAACCCTTAATAATTTACAAATTGTTGTCACTTTTTCATATTGTACACTGTCCAATGTTTCACTTCACTCACTTCCCTGTTGTTCGTGCCTCAGTGTGGACGTTATATGTAGATCCCTGAAATTGGTTCCCTCTTTTTATTCCACCATTCCTCTACCCTCCCAATATCATGACTCCCACCTAAAGAAACATCTATCTTAAATTGCCTATGATTCCTACTCCAGTGCACACCACCTGTTCTAGCTGTATTTGTGTGGTAGAATTGGGGTCATGATAGTGAGTGGGAGGAAGCACTTGAAAACTAGAAGAAAGTTGCGTATTTCATTGTTACTACACTGTACCTTAACTGGCTCATCTCCTCCCTGCAACCTTTTTGTAAGAGGATGTTGCTTCACTTATTGATGGGCTTTGGGTCCCCAATCTTTTATTCCCCTTCATTTATAATGATATAATTTTAGTTCTTTGATGCCTGACACCGGATCCCTTCAATACCTTGTGGTCACAAAGGCTGGTGTGCTTCTTCCATGGGGGCTTTGTTGCTTCTGAGCTAGATGGCCGCTTGTTTACTCAAGTCTTTAAGACCCCAGACGCTATATCTTTTGCTAGCTGGGCACCATCTGCCTTCTTCACCACATTTGCTTATGCACACATTTGTCGTCAGGAATCAAATCAGGGAAGTGAGCACACAATGTTATGCTTTTTAGTTCTTGATGCCTGACACTAGATCTCTTCAACACCTTGTGGTCACACAGGCTGGTGTGCTTAGTCCATGTGGACTTTGTTGCTTTTGAGCTTGATGGCCGCTTGTTTACTTTCGGGAATTTTGCTCTCTTTCATTGCTCCTCTCTCATGATCATGCTGAACAAAATAATCTGAGAAACTTGATGATAGTACAATGCAGCATCAGGATTGGAGGAAATATCATTAAGGGGCAATCACTGCAACACAACCTTGCTTGCTGCAAGTGAAGAGGACTTAATGACATAGATTGAAAACTAACCTTCAGGATAAATTGTACCTCAACATACAATAATGTTCCCAAGTGGACCAATAAGCAGCAACATTACAAAAGAAAAGCCCCTTGAAGCTGTCAAGGATTTTATTTCTTTGGATTCACAATCAACACCACGGAGCAGAAGTCAAGAAATCAAGGGCGTATGGCACTGGGGAAGATCTGCTGCAAGACATATTTATTAAAGTGTTGGAAAGCAAAGGTGTCTCTCTTGAGGCTAAAGCATGCCTAACCCAAGTCATGGTATTATCATTTATCTTCTATGTCTCTAAAAGCTAGACAAAGAATAAGAAAGCCTGAAGAAGAATGATGGTGTTGGCAAAAAACTTTGAATCGATTTTGGACTGCATGACAAATGAACAAATCTCTGTGGGAAGAAGCACACCTCAATTGTTCTTTTGAAGTGAAGATGGTCAATCTTCATCTCATGTATTTTGGATGTGTTATCAGGGGATATCATGCCTGGAAGAAGAATATCATGCTTGATGGAGAGTCAGAGAACAAAAAAAAGACCTTCAGTCAGATGGACCGTTAGCATGGCTGTAAAAACTGGGCTCAAACCTCACAGCCATTAAGAGATAGGACAGGCCCAGGCAGTGCTTTCTTCTGCTGTGCATGAGGACGCTAGGTGTTGGAACTGACTCAATGATCCCGTATAGCAACAACTACTCAGGTAGACCTAATGAATAGAACAAAGAAAACTATTTTCAAAGAGGAATACACTCACCAGTGTATTTCCTTCTCTTTATGTACACCATCTAATATAGATATATTTGGGAGAACCACAATTCATTTTGTAAAACATATCATTCATTCTTCAGTGTTCAGTGTAAGACATGGGGAAAATTTTATAAATGAGGGAAGGAGGGGGAGGAGGGGGGAAACGAGCTAATACCAAGGGCTCAACTAGAAAGAAAATGTTTTGAGAATGATGATGACAGCATATGTATAAATGTGCTTGATACAATGGATGGATGTATGGATTGTGATAAGGGCTGTCAGAGCCCCCAATAAAATGACTTATACAAACAAATAAATGAAAACCCATGTCACTCTTGCCTGCCTACTTTCGGACTCTCTATGAGTCTGACTGAGCCCTGCAAAGCCATCCTGACTCACCACTTCCCACTAGGTTTGTTCAGTAGATAACCCAGCAAAATCCAGATGTTCTGCCTGGACTTTGTATGCAGATCCATGGACTCATGAAAGAGTAGGTAATCACTCCACATGTGGATACCAGAATTTACTGTGACCACAACTGTGGAGTCAGAAGTGTTCTCCTTATGTTTAGAAAGCAGTTGTGTTGGTCTGGGTAGACTAGAAAAACAGATTCATAGAGACACATATATGTATAAGAAGGAAAACTTTATATATAAGAGTATTTGAATATTGAGAAAACATCTCACCCCAGTATAGATCAAGTCCATAAGTCCAACATTAGGCCATATGTCTGTTATCAATTCATAAATTCCTCTTTAGACTCACAAAATACATGCAATGATTCCAGATGTGGAAAATAGCAAGTCAATGGGTGGAAAATCTTGGGATCCAGTGGTGGTAGAGACATCTCAGTGCTGGCAGGATTTTCCACATGGTTCCTGCAGTCAAAAAGCTCTAGCATGGTTTCATGTGTCTTGTCAGCAAGCATGTCTCCCAAGGAGTGAGTGTGTGGCCCTCCTCCAGTTCGTTGCCCCCTCCCAATATTTTCACATGTATATATTTTATATATTTCTTTCCCCAAATGAGTAAAGATGCCAGATAAGTCTTGCTCCCCAAATGTTGATCAACTCCAAGAAGAGGTTTTGTAACAATGTGATGGAGAAATATCACATTTCTCTTTACTGTTACAAACAATTCTGACCCACGGAGGCTATTTTTGCCAAGGTTGTGGCTACTAAGGGACAAGGCTGGAGAATCATCATAGATTATTCTGGCAAGTTTGGCTTCTGAAAGATGGATTTCATATTTCCAAGAAAAGGATGATCTGTCCAGGGATTTTGAGAAAAATTATTTCTGTTTCTGAGTGCCAACAAAGAGCATTAAAAGTAGCTGCATAGGAATTTTATCAAAAGCAAAATAAATAGGAACTTATTTGTGGAAAGACTTCTTCTTTCTTGTATATACTGCTCATTTTAATAATTACGAGTTTGTAAAATTCCATCTGATATTCCATATTCCATCTTTATTGCTTTGATTCAATGTTGTACTGTAAGCATGTTTCCAACCAGAACTCACAGAATAATTATTTCTGGGGAGGAAATTTTAAGATTTCTATAGAAAGAGTTGGAAGCGGGTGCAAATCAATGAACTCCTAAGTGTGTGTATGTTTTCTGGGTCTCCTTTTGTGTTTCTTTTTGAATAGTTTGTAGAAGGTTTTGTATAGTTCTTTGGGGAGCAGGGCAGATGTGGTTTTGAGAGGCAGCTCCTCTGGAAACAGCTTTCTGATCCTATTGGTTGGAATTTTGGTGGCGTCATACTTTCTGACTTTCCTCAGATATAATGTCAGTGTGATGTCTTCCATGTTTCCAATTTCCTGGGTGGTATGGACAGTTCATATGCCCAGAGGCTAGCCCAAAGGTTGGGGGTTCCACTACATCCTGAGATGCCTCAGAAAATTAATGCCTGATGATCCACTTCCAAAAATCACTCATTAAAAATAGTTAGACTAATCAGCCCTTTGTGATCGAAAAGGCAGGATTTACCAAGGACAGAGTGCAGAGGGTTAGGAAAAGAGGAGGAGTGGATATGGGAAATGGGGAGGAAGTGGGCAGGTGTTGTGCATTGAGTGCCGTGGCAGTTACATCATCTCCTGTCAACTGGAGTGAAGGGGTGGAGTCTAGCCTGTCAGTCATGTCATAGCCAATGATGCCTCTGTGTGGGCATGGCCTTCTCCTGAGGATTCTGGGAACTCCTGTCTTCCTCCCTGGAGGTGGGACACACACTCTTTCAGCTTCAGTTTCTGTCAACAAGCCACATGAAGTTATGCTGATGGCAGCTAGAGCTTTGGTGCTGGAAGGGCCACCTGGAGAGCTGCGCCAGTGCTCAGATGCTTCCAGAAGACTTTTCACCCACTGGTCTGTGATCTTTCTGTGCTCAGCATCATGGCATGTACTGCATGTATCTGTAGAAGAATTTATGGACCAACATTGGACATAATAGGCTAATATAAAACTTATGGACTGGGCTGGGATGTTGTCTTAATATACAATCACTCTTGGACATAAAACTCTTGCTTATTCATGTATGAGTGTCTCTGGATTTGTTTCACTAGTCAACCCAGACTAACAGGATTTCCATGAATGAAATGAAACAAATGTGTTAGAATTGCTGCGTGGAAAATGGATCTGCTCTATAAAGCTTCACCCAATTCACAATAAAAATTAAAAACTAACCAGCCAATCAAACAAACCCTGTGGAACACAGTTTTACTTTGGCACACATAGAGACCATGAGTCGAGAGCAACTGGTCTTCATGACATCTCCTGTGACTCACCCTTAAATTACAAACAGGACCTGAACCAAACTGGTGGCTGCTGAGTACTCCTGATTCCCAGGGCCCCTGTAGGACAAAGTAGAATGGTCTCCCAAGGCTGTCAATTTCACAGAGGCAGGCACCCAGCTTTCTTGTATGCAGTGACTGCTGGGTTCAAATTGTTGACCTTTGGGGTTGGGAGCTACGCACTTCACCACTGTGCCAGCACGCATCCTCAATGTTGGCATAAGTTGGTGATATTGCAGATGCCATTCCAGACAACAATATAATGAGTGGTATGAATTGTTTTTTTTGTTGTCTGGAAGGTATAAAAGTTATAGCCACACTATACTGTTGTCTATTGAGTATGCAATAATAGCATTATGAAAAAGTTGTAACTACGGTGAGAATGATCAAAATGTGGCCCAAAATAATGAGGTGAGGTAAAATCTGGTAGACTAACACAATGTGATGTTGATCCAAACCTTCAAGTTATTAAAAGCATAAGATCTGTGGGGGTGCAACAGAATGAGGCATACTTGTAACGGATGACTTATATGTCTTTCTGGACTCACAATTCCTTAAGAAAAGGAAATCTGTGCTCTGCAACTGCTTGTCTTCCCCCACACACAATCAAGGATACTGTGCTTGTCATAGCACTTGCTAAAGAAATGGGCTTGTGGAAACTGAGCAGAGTGGAAAGAATGGCTGTGGAGGCATTTTGCTGCACAGAACTTGATCTAGATTTCTGCTAACTAGCTGTGTGACCTTAGGTCTTAGTAGTCTGGTTGCTAACACTGACCTTTCAAGGAAGATTAAGAATGACATACTTGACAGAAGCCTAACACTACCTCAAATAAAAATGCTTCAACCTACAAAAGACTAAGAATTCCGTGTATTAATGTTGTTATTATTGTTCATAGCTTAAATATGTTTTCATTTTCTCCTAATTGCCCATTAATTCTTTATCAGTTGCCTTATATTCTCTGGAGCATTGGAGGCATCAATTAGTTCTATTTTCAAAGCAAGTTTAAAGCATTGTTTGCATGGTGAGATGTTAAGAGTTGGTGAGGCTATTTAAGAGGTAGCCTTTACAGTGCTCCCTTCTTTACTCAGAAAGGGGATCTGGCTGCTCATGGAAGGGAACAGATGTTCTGAAACCTGACAAGTGTAGGGTTGGCCAAGAGGAGAACTGGAGAAATGTGTTGATTTTAGCAGGATGATGAAGGTGACTGTGAGAGGCAGCAGGGAGGCAATCAAGAGCAATAGGAACATACTAGGCACACTTTAGAAGTGGCAAGAAGACCCCTCCAACAGACTAATGAGCAGGGATAGAAAAGTGAAGGGAGCGCCTGCCTGTCACGCAGCCAGGTGCTGTGCCAGATGTCTTAATTTACTTAATGTTCACATCAATTCCACCATCATGATGTTTGGATCTACTCCTTACTTTTCCATTGACCACAGAGCCAGTATGTGTCCTCACATACAATTTTGTGTAAGTGCATCATGGGAATAGATGACTGGCAGGATGAGGCTGGGGTCACTTGAGAAAGCCAGGCTAAGAGGCAATAGAGAGAGCTATTCAACCTCACAGTTTGAGGAATGGCAAGAGGAGGTTTATGCTACAGTAAAGAGGGGTGCTAGGAAGTCTCACCTTGCAGCTGGAAATTTCTCAGTTCTTTTTAGAAATGGAAGGTTTCCACTTTAGTTTCTGTCAATCTTTATTTAGATTTTGTTTTAGTATTATTTTTTTTAAGTTTTGCAGACTTCAGCCATCCATGTTTGCACTTCTGATTCTAGTGAGTGTAACGAGAAGCAGAGAGTTTTCCCTCTGGCTGCTGGCAGAACCCAGAGCAGTGCAGGGCATGTGAGTGCTTTCCTAGCAACATGGAACAATTGTGCCCAAGATAGTAGTATAAGCATTCATCGTGAATTTTTCATATCTTCCCTATTCTAGGTCTATCCCCTCAAGTCATGTACTGACTTCAGGGCTGGAAAGATTTGAGCTCACCATCAATTTCCTTGCTGTTGAGGAACAGAGGTGAGTCATTGACATCATTAGATTATTGCCCATAATCGGCTTAATGTGAATGGGATTCTGTAACAGCACCCAACAGCTGTCTCTTGCCTTGAACATTACCATCTCACCTTCACAAGGGTGTTTTTTATTCAGCATGGGTCTTACCTCATCATTTGTCTGTCAACAGCCTGTTATCCATCCCATGGTGCAATTAAGGTGGCGTAACTGCCTAATTAGCCGTGAATCCATCTTGGCGTGATCCACTTTCCCTCTCCGCCTCTGGGCCCGTTAAGTTCCAGGTCACCTGGCACTGACCCCTGAAGACTAGGGTGATTCTGGGAAACATTTCAAGTAGGTAAGTGGTGTTGACCATGTGACTCTCTTCCTAGCACCTTGATGCCTACTGTGGGTTGCTCCGGTATACCAGCTAAAAAGACCCCAGAGGTATAGACCTGAGAAAATCTTTGGGACTTTCTCCATTGCTCCCCTCTCTCAAAAATAGAATCCCATACCCCATCCAATTGCTTTGGATCTTGTTCTCAGCCAGGGGATCCTAAAAGACAATAAATTAGTTTCAAAAAATTAACCTCCATTAACACAGAGGAGAGCTCATGCTTGAACTTTCCTAGCAGTACAATGAGGCACCTGCTTCCCATTTCTCATCCTCTTCCTTATAGAGAAGTTAGAGCTGCAAAAAACTCCACAGATTGCTCTAATTCAAGGACCAGCGGCTCTGATTTAGTACATCTTGAGTGTGGGTAACTAACTATATGTGGCTTTAAAAAGCTTCCACAGGCTCTCATATGTTCCCTGATGTAAGAGCATTGCTCACTTGAGATAATGATTGTGAGGTTCTAAAGTTGCGCTGTGGAAGACAGTAGTCAGCTTTCCCACGTGGTTGTTTAATTGTAAGTTAATTAAAATAAAGAGGAAACTCCATTTTCTCACCTGCCTTGGCCACATCCTGAGGGCACTGCTAGGTTGTGATTTCCAGTTTCCACTGTCAAGGCTCCCAGTTGAGTTCAGTCAATGGGAGTCTTCGGTGGATTTTTAGGGGACGGGGAGATGGGGGAACACAGGCTTTTTCTGTACGTGTTCTGTTCTGAGTATTTCTGTCCATCTTGGAGAGCTTTGGATGCGGTTCCACGAGGTAGACTTGCTGTGGTTCCAGCTGACACTATGTGGCTCCACTTTCATCCCTATCAATTGGCACTGCGATTTTAGGGCTGCTAGCAGTTCCCTGCTTGTGTGAATCTCTGGGCGACCGTATCAGTCCATGTTTGACATCCTGTCGCTACCCATCACCAGTGAAAACAATCATGTGCTGAATGTCTTTTGTTCTGAATTACTTGAAGTGCTCCTTTTTCTGATTCGGTGTTGACATAAACAAATATCATCATGGGTAAAGTGACTCACCACTATGCCACCAGCAGTCCTCCATGGCAGTGTGCTTTATGCGCACATACTTGTGATTACGTGACTAGGAATAACAGACTCTGAAAAGGGAGCCAAATGGTATCTTGTGTTATGCAAATGTGCTGCGCAAGACCTTTCTGAAGTGTTGAAGAGCAAGTATGTCACTTTGAGGACCGAGGTGTGCCAGACTTGAGCCAGGGTATTGGCAATCACCTCTCATGGGATGTGAATGTTGGACAGAGACAAAGGAGGAGCAAGGAAGCATTGATGCATTTGAATAATGAAGTTGGTGAAGGATGCTGGAAGTATGATGACCTGCCGGTTAACTTGGTGGTTAACGTGTGGTATTAGGGGCAAGGGTGGGTGCCTACAGGGGTGGGAGGAGTGGCGGGATGGAGCTAAGAAAAAGTAGGAAAAAGCAAGCCCACTGAAAAATGCAGGCTACGATTACCTATATGCATTACTAAAGAACATGTGAGCTTATATTGAGTGAGTGAGGATAAAACCAGAGGGGAGAGGTTTTCTGATCTCTTGTCAAAGGCTAGTAAGTGTGGGAGCTAGACTCCAAACCCAGATGTTCTAGCTTCAAACTTAGGGAGAAGTGAATGGTAACAAGCACAGATGCTGGAACCTGAACATCAGTGTTCCTTCTGGCTCCGCCCTTTCTTGCCAGGACAACCTTAGCCTGGTGTTTTGATTGGTAACATGGGACAGATGACAGTGGCGCCTCCTCAGAGTTGTTAAGATGATGAAATGAGTTAATATTAGAAACACTTATCCCAGTGCTCGACACACAGTTGATCCAATTGGGTAAGTATTGAAAGGGGTGTTTTTCCTACAATATCACTCAACTACATTGCATGTACCAAGAAAGTAGGAATATTGTCTTTGCTATTTTTTTTTTGCATTTCCTCTTTAAGGAACAGGCAATTAAAAGAGTTAATCAAAAGAATGAACTCAACATCAAAAAATTTGATTTTGCCAAGGGACTAAAACAAAGTGAAAGACATTGGAATAGAAATTTCACTTGGGGAATCGATTTTAATGAAATAATGCTAAATATGGAATAGCTTTGTGTACAAATAGGCCATTTTTGCATTTTCATAATAGCCAAAGATTGGAAGCCACCCCAATGTTGTACCATGAGGGTTTAATTAAGAGAACTGCTAAAATATATATTTGATAGAACATCATAAATGTGTACAATTGCTTCAGAGAATAAGCACTAATATGTAATGTGTTCATGCCATGTAAAGTTATGTAGAACTACAGCATTTTAAATTATACATATGCTATGATAGTAAAGTGAAATTGGTCCATGGGGAAAACAAGAAACTAGACTGACTTTTATAATAGTGAGGGGAAAAAAAAAACCTCATCGCTCTAGTATTGATACCAGCACATGTCGATCCTATAGGAGAAGGTGATGCTGCTGGTGTGGATTTCTGAGACTTCAATTCTTTAAGAGAAGAGAAAGGCTGTCTTTCTCCCACGGACTACCTGGTGGTTTCAAACTGCTGACCTGGTGAATCACACCCCAGAATGTAACCAGGACTCCTCATGCAGAGACAGGATTACATAGAGTTTTGTTTTAAGAAATCCGAAATGGATGTTGACTGTTGGAAGGTGACCATTCTGTGGCCTCCAGCCCTTCCCTGAGGTCTGGTTCAGCCTTCACTTCTGGGTGAGAGTGGATGATGGAGGCAGTGTGCTGGCCTCTGTGTCTTTCTCAAGAGTGGCTATTTTACCGGTTTGCGAGGGTGCTGGGACACAATCTGGTCAAGACAAGGTAACTCTCTGCTTTGTGGAATGACCTGGGGAAGAATGGAAAAAGGGAAAAGAACATTCTTTCTGTGGAATCCCTGTATCGCCCTTCTCTCCACAAGAAAGGCTCATTGGGGAGTCAGCCCTGGGCTTAGCTGATCCTGGTAGAGGCCTCTGGTGGTGTCAGCAATGGAGATGACCCTTATGGAGCCTTTCACTGGAGAATTGTGGGGGAGTCGGACTGGCTTCTCATTTCAAAACACCATGCTTGGCTTTGCTCTGGCATAATATCAGCATCATGAGTTGTTGAGGGCAAGGCTATTTTTTAAAAAGCAGCAGTTTTATTGAGATAATTTATAGACTGTACGATTCACCTAATAAAGTGTGCACTGCCATGGTTTGTAGTATATTCAGAGTGGGTAGCTGTCACCATATTCAAATTTAGTACATTTCCATCACTTTTGAAGTCACTCTCCATTTCTCCCCAGACTTCCCCCAGACCCTGCTGCTGACAGCAACTGTGTTATCAGCCCCCCACCCCCGACTCCTAGAGACTCCATCCACAACAGAATGCTCCACTGGCCAGTCTGTGAGGGGTTGCAGAACACACAGCTGCTATGCATAAGGTTTTCATGGGCTGGTTTTGGGGAAAGTAATTCACCAGGTCTTTCTCTCCTGTGCCGGCCAGCCCCAGGGGACCACTCATCTATTTGCTGTCACTATCGATTTGCCTCTGCCAACATTTCATATAAATGACATTAACTAATCTAGGATTCATTGTGAATGACTTCTTTCACTTAGCATAATATTTTCAAGGGGAGCAAGGCACTAACAAACAGGAGAGGGCTGGTGCTCACTTATGCAAGCAGGATAGGACTGACTAGGCTTTGTAGGCTTCCTAGAAACTGGGTATTTGGAATCATGTTGTAAGCTCATCAGGCACAGTGCTTCCCCAAGTTGTTGAGTACCCAGCTCTGGGGCGATTAGCATAGGCACATGATAGTCCTGGGGAATGAAAGTAGTGGATTCAGCAGTTGCCAACTTCAAGGTTAGCAGTTTGAACCTGCCAGAAGTTCTGCAAGAGAAATATGACGCTGTTTGCTCAGCAAAGATTTACAGTCACAGAATTCCCAAAGATCATCTCCACTCTAGTCTGTGGATTTACTATAAGTCAGAGTTGACTGGATGACAGTGAGCTAAAGGAAGTGTTTTATCAGTTTATCGTCTGTTTAAGAAGGGGAACTGGTTGGCTTCTTGACAGGGCTTCAAAACTGGGTGGAGAGAGCATTAAAGGAAAGAGTAACACAGGCCCCAGGCTGGGTTGGCACATTCAGAGGAGGAATACCAGCAAAATCGGAGAAGAAATGAGCAGGAAAACAGAAGGGAAATGTGGTAGATACAAAATCTGGGGATTAAACATGAAGAGGTGCAGGCTAGCTTGCCAATCACGTCACAGCCTGATGAGGCCTCCTTGTGAACATGGCCTTCTCATGAGGAGGATTCTGGGAACTCCCGCTCTTGTGCTATTTCACCTTCCTTTTGATAAGACACATTGAGCCACACAGAGACCCATGCCATTCCTCGATGCTTCCACCATCATTGGATTCACAAGATTTTTAGTCCCTGGCCTGTGATCTCCCTGCATTCTGCATCATTGCATGTGACTGTGTGAGTCTGAAGAGAGCTGTATAGACTAGTATCAGACTTATGGGTTAATATCAGATTTATGGACTTGGTTGGGATTGGGCTGGGATGATTTCTTGATATACAAATACCCTTTGATATAAAGCTCTTTCTTGTGCTTAGTTAAGTGTCTCTGAATATGTTTCTCCAGTCAACCCAGTCTACCACAGGACACAAAAGGAGTGTCCCAGAGCACTTCTACAGAAAACACATCGCCCCCTGTGTTGACTGCTGCTGCACAGTCTAGTAGATGCTGCTGTTCTGTGGTTGTCGATGGTCTTGAACCAATGGACTTCAGGAGGTGTAGGAGGTAGATGCTAAATTGAAGCCTCTGCAAAATGAGAAATGGGAGGATGCATATGTAGACAAGTCAATCGAGTTGCTGAGTGAAGGGAGGGGGGAGAGAACTAGGGCAGTCCTTGGGGAAAGAGAGGATTTCCATTTTTATTTTTGACTCCTTTGCTTTTATTTCAAGATGGAAGAGATTAGAACCTGTCTAGATGCGGAGAAAAAAGGGAAGCCATCTCACTTAGAAAGAACATTTTGACTTATTTCTAAGATGGATTTGTTCTTACCGCCCCCCTTGCAATCCATACTACATTCAATCTTCTTTGCCAACATCAGAGTTAGAATGTGTCAAATAGCAGCCTTGCTTTTCAGCATCCCACAGTGCTCCTGTGCAGTACATTTACCCAGTGAATGCACCTTTTGATCTCCTGTCTGCTGCTTCCATGAGTATTGATGATGAAGACAAGCAAGAACTGTAAGGCGTTTTACTCTGCCTTTATTTTGTGTGAGAATTAGTAGAAATGAAGGTTTTGGTTCTCCGAATGCATTCACTCTCTTTTGCTACCTGTATCCTACATTTCTTCCAGGAAATCACACTTTCCCCTCTGATGAGAGACATCACCCTGCCTCCAGGACAGAGTATGTGACTCAGACCTAGCCAATCAGAGCATCACATCCTCTGGCCACATGAACCCCTCAAAGCCATTAACATTTTTGCAGCAACAGATGGAAGGTGGGGGGTTCATGCTCTATGTTCCACTGGGGCTATCAGGGGCCAACACACAAACTTCAAAAATGAAAGTCAACAGCAGAGAGCCATGGGATGGGGAGAGTGACCGTGATTCTTACTGACATCATGAGATCCCCTGAATGCAGCTGTACATGAAAGAAAAACCATTTCTGTCATCAAGGGCTCATGCGGGAGGGAGGGGAAAAGCGAGGATCTGGTACCAAGGAAAAATGAGTAGCCATCCCCCCTCCCCATATAATGACCTACATCATAAGAAGGGGTTGTAACATAGGCAGTACAATCAATAGGAGGGGAAAGACCTAGGGGTCTATATCCAAGAGTAAAGAGATGAAATAGAGGCACATATGTGGCAAGATGGGCAGATCCTAGACTCAATATAATAGCCAAACTTTAGCCATCTTTGAGTGGTCCTGGGCTTGGCATTGAGCACTCCTTCACAGGAACAATATCAGAAGGGAGTGAGTGATACTTAGGGTGAGTCAGATTATACAGTCTGGTTGTTCTAGACACCCTTAAGAAGAATAACTTCTGACCGACTTTCAATGACTTCCTAGTTTACTGTGTGTAGCAAACAGCATGTTGGGTTTGGCATATGTTTGGGGGAAGCAACTTGGGAGAACTTTTTTTGTATCCCACACCAAGGACACAAGTAGAAAGAAAGTGTTTTGAAAATGATGATGACAACTAATGTACAAATGTGGTGGACACAATGGATGGATGTGTGGATTATAAGTTGTACAAGTCCCCAATAAAATGATTTAAAAAGAAAAATAAATAGATGAACAAAAACTGATCCCAGTTGTGTTTAAGCCAATTGTGGCAATACTTTCACCTGAACGAGTTCTACTTATCAGTGAGTTGGAAGTGGTTATGCAGATACTTCAAGGACTCTCTCATTTTGGAAGCAAGCGGCCT
>PVJH01026021.1:0-30673 GCA_004026705.1 Nesogale talazaci | reverse complement strand
GTGTGTGTGTGTGTGTGTGTGTGTGTGTGTGTTTGGCTGGGATGCCATCAGGGGCTTTTTTAAGGAAGTGGTATTTGGACTGATACTGAAATAATGTAAATGAGCCAACCATATGAGCATGGGTAAGTTCTTTCCAGGCAAAGAGAGCAGCAAGGACAAAGACATTGAGGCAGGTCAAGGGTCGCCTGTGCAGAGAAATGAAAGAGTGCTGTGGTTGGAACAGTGTTGGCAAGGGTTCTCAAGAGTGGAGATGAACCTTGAAGTCTTATAAGAAATTCAGATTTTCCTTACAGAGTAGTGGGAGCCATCCAAAGAAAGTCCTGTGATCAAATGTATGCTTCGAGCAGTTCCTCTGGCTGCTGTGTGGTGAAGAGGTAACAGAAATTAGAGAATCAGGGGCTACTTGGCTCTAACAGAAATTAGAGAATTAGGGGTTACCTCCACAAGCCTGATGAAAGATGAAGCCTAGTAGGGAGAGAGAAGCATATGGATTCGGGGTTATCTCAGAGGTAAAGTAGATTGATTCTAGAAAGATTTTATGAGCACTCAACTTTAGGATTCTTCAGCGTAATGGTCCCTAAATGGGCAATATCCTGGGGGTAGGGGTGGGTACATGAGGATGATCCAGGGGGCTTCCAAAGCAGACCGACACTTTCTTCTGGATTATGGGCTACCGTACAAAGGTTTTTCATTGCCAGGCGGACACCAAGTGCATTGTTCCTCCTGAAACGGGACAGTTGGCCCAATAAGTTTGGAGCCTAGACCTTTGGCAAACTCGGGCTTGAGAACCCTAAAGGTGGCTCTGAAGAAAACCTGAAAGCAGTTGAAGCATCTTCTTCAGATCATGGGGATTTCATTTGTTTGTAAAAAATATACTTATGGCTCTCAAATAATTTTTATAGTGCTATGAGGGACAGGATTGGCTCTTCTGTTCTCAAAAGTTTGCTGACCTCTGTCCTAGAGGAATGGCCGAGATTGGTGGGTTTCCTCAGGAGGGTGAGAAGGGAGGTGCCAAGGGAGGCCAAAGAAACAGAACTATGAACAGATGTTGCTTGGGTCTCTCTTTGTGTCCAGACAAGGTCATCTTTTTTCAAATAGAGAATGACTGCCCACCGTGTTTTAAACATCAAAAGCAAAACAGAACACCTGTGGACTTTACACAGCATTTCCGGATTAGTCCCTATCTTCTTGCACAGAATTTCTATTGCTTAGCTTTATATTCGGATGTTTTTGTAATAGTGCATAGCTTTATATTCGGATGTTTTGTATTAGGGGAGTTTCTCTCCACAGAGATTTACAGAATGCTTTGCTTGCCTGGGAACTTTTTAATATACTCATACAATTGAAATGGACTGCCCAGTCCTCCATGAGCTAGTGGCAGGCCCTTATACTGGGTGATAGATGCTGAGCGCTCATGACGTGACAGGCTTTGTGTGCAGCACTCACAGAGGTGCTTGGGACAGTGTGTGGCGACCCCTGTGTGTCAGAGCAGAGATGCTCCCACAGGTTTTCAAGGGCTGATTTTTGGGAAGCCAACTGTCAGGCCTTTCTGCCAAGATACCTCTGGGTGCAGTTGAAGCTCCAATCTTTGGGTTAGGAGTCAAACCCTTCTTAATCGTATTCATTCCCCTCCTGAGACAGTCCCTCAAGGTGCCGGTCAGAACTCTTGTTCTCCCCTTCTGGGGCCGAGAGCCGGGGGCTTGAGCTTCTTTTCTTAGTTCCTCCCTGCTACCCGTACTGTATTTATGGTGCCCAGAGTGCAAAGTGTGAGATGGCCTTTGCCATCAGAAGATTCTGACTTCCTGAGCGTAAAGACTGGAGAACAGGTTGCTTCTTGTGAGAAAAGTTGATGTGGACATGAACAGGGAAAGTTCATCTTGGGTGAAAGCAGAGTCCTCCTTTCTGAGCCTTCTGATGATGACCGTTTGAGGATATTGCTGTTGAGCTGGCTCTTCTGCACAAGAAACCACACCTCATTCTCTCTGCCTGGGCTGATCCTTCCTGTGGAGAGAAAAGGCAGACAATGAATGAGCAGAGGGATCTGGTCCCAGCACTCCTGACATGTTTTCTGACTGCTGCAGGAACGGACTTCTGTGAGACAAATTCTGCGCATCTCAGTTGATATCACTATGTGTTAGTCCTGGGTTGACTAGAGAAACAAATCCATATACACATGTGAAGATAAGAAAGAACTTTATAGTAAAAAATAATTGTATATTAAGAAAACATCACAGTGACCAGACCAAGTCTATAAGTCCAATATTAGCTCATATGTCCGATACCAGTCTATACATTTCTCTTTAGACTCTTACATGCCCCCACATGTAATGATGCTGAGTGCAGGCAGATCACAGGCTTCTGGATGAAAAGTCTTGGGGATCCAATGGCGGTGGAAGCATTTCAGTGCTGGTGTGGGTCTCCACGTGGCTCCTCCAGCTCCAGGGCTCTGGTTCTATCAGTGTAATTCCATGTGACTTATCAACAGGAATGCTTAGCAGGGAGACAAACAGAGAGTGAGTGAATTGGTCTGGCCACCAGTGAGCTATTTATCTCTGCAGCACCTCCAAATGAGGTCCTCAAGCCATGACCTGATTGACAGGCAAACTCCACCTCATTGACAAGTTGACAGGAGATTATGTAACTGCCACATACTATTACAAGTTGCCAGTCACTTTATCCCACTTCATGAGGGCTCCAGGCACAATTGAAGGAACCAAACACGACCTGGCCTAGTGCCACCCCTAGGGTCGGTTAGACATTCAACCACTGTGATCCTTAGAATTTTCATGGGCTGATTTTTGCCAGTATAATGCCAGGCCTTTCATCTGAGTCCACTTGATCTGGAAGCTCTGCTGAAAGGTTTGCGCATCCGAGCAAAACGCAAGCATCCATGCAAAGAAGGGATGGTGGTTGGCCATGAGGTGCATTTGCCAGGAATGGAATTCAGGCCTCTTGTGTAGAAGGCAAGAATTCTGCCCCTGTGCCCCACTGTTAGGGTACCAAACTCCTCAAAGAGGCTAGCATTTGACAGTTCAAAACAGATTTTCAATTGGGGGGGGGGGGCGGAATTTTGCTCTCTACTCAGGGGCCTTTGGCAATGTCTGGCAACATTTCCTGTTGTCACAGCTGTGTGCCTGCTGTCAACATAGAGGCCGGGGTGATACTAAACATCCTGCAGTGCACAGGGCAGCCCCCACAAGAAGGAATTACCCAACCCAGAATAGTGCTGGGATTGAGAAGCCTTGGTTTAAAGGAAGGAGAGGAGAGAAATGTACTTAAAAATATTGCCAAAGTAGACACAGTCTTTTTGGGAAAAATATACACAAGCTAAAAAGAAAAATGCAAACCTTTTAAAATCCCAGAAGAGGATATTTTTGTCTAAGGCTAACTATATTTTCCTTAAAGACTTACTAAGAATAATTTGAATCATTTCTCGTTCCCGGTAAAAACTTGGAGGCAAGAGTATATTATTCCTGGCCGATTGTAAAATTCAACGTCTTGAAGCAAGTTGGTGCGAGTCTTTAGGGGCTCTTAGGAGGGGGAAAGCAAAGTTACAACAGAGGACTAAATCTTCCCCCTCCCCCCAATGCATTGGCTTGATTCCATGTGTATTTCTGGTTGCTGCAAGGCCACCCGGAATACACAGAACTGCCTTGTCCTGGGTGTAGGAGTCGTCCAGCCTCCTCTGGTCCCAGAACTCGCTCTTGTGTGAACACACGTTAGCAGCGGGCAAAGCGCTGTTGGTAGGAGAAGGAGACTGGCACTAGTTGCTATTTATAACAGGGAAGGCTTCTAAAATAGTTCGATGTTAGAATCATGACCTGGGAAAGCGGAGAAGCCCTTTCGTGGAGTCAAAAGCCAGAGACAACGTGGCACCAACCTGGGAGGGTCTGCTCTGCAAAGTGAACCAAGTTTCTTTCCGGAAAATGGCTAAGTCTTGTAAAGAGAAGGGTCTGCATTGAGAAGAAGCATTATGTGGAACACTGGCATCAAGTGCTCACCAAATAGGCACATCTGCTTCACATTTCCCAGCCTCCTAACTCCCACTGCATTTAGGTTGGGACCAGGTGACTACTTCGAGGCAATGAACTGTCAGGGAAAGTGATGCCTTGTGAAAAACAAACAAATGAAAAACAATGCACCACCTCCATGCCTTATTCTTCCCTATTTATGACCTTAGCCTTGGAAGCCATGCGTTGATATGGTGTTGTTCCAATATGGAGGGAGCCTGAATCCCTGCATCACTGAATGGAGGAGAAAGTGGTTGACCCAAGATTTTGTACTAGTGAGAAGTAAAGTTCTCTTGCCTTTCTTACTTCAGCTAAGATAGTCCATCCTCATGGATACAAATGGAGTGCAACTGCTTCAAGGTTAGAAAGTTTCTTTTTATTTTTTAAAAATCATTTTATTGGGGGCTCATACAACTCTTATCACAATCCATACATCAGTTGAGTCAGGCATGTTTGTACATATGTTGTCCTTATTCTTTTCTAGACATTTACTTGGTATCAGTTTTTCCCCGGGCCCCTGCCACCTAATAACCCCTATAGATTGTACATTGTTGTTATTTTCATCTCTCACACTGACTTCTGCTTCCCTTCCTTCATGTTATCAATTGTTCTTCCCCCTGTAGAGAGGTGTATGGTTATGTGTCAATCATTACATTTGGTTCCCCCTCTGTCCCTTCCTCTCCCCCATTTCTCCCTACCCTTCTGGTATCACTATTCCCACTCCTATTCATGGATTCTTGACACAAGGTCAGAAATTTCCTTTACCACTCCTTTGTTTATTATCTCTCATTGCTCTTGGCACATAGTGGGTTTTCAAGAAATGTTTGGGCCAAAGAGAGAAGCTAAGAAGATGGAAAGAACAAAGAGACTCAAGCAAACAAGCTTGTTCTGAGTCCCAAGATTTAATATATAAATTCAAATTTCTGGTTCTTTGGGGATGGTAGTAGTTAAGCCAAACAAACTCCAGGGAGCTCGGTTTTAGCAGTTTCCTAAAGCCTTTTTCTCAGAAATGTAACTTATATCACTGCTTTGCCTCCACTACTAGCAACATATAAAAACGAGATGATGATAATAATAAAATAAGTGTCTCATCCAAACTTTGCCTCTTTGTGTGTCATTGAATCAATTCCAACTCACCATGATCCCACAGGGCAGACTAGAACTACACCACACTGTTTCCTATGCCGGAATCTTTCTGGGAGCAAGCCACTAGGTCATTCTTCTCAGGGAGTCACCGATGGGTTCAAACCAGGCCTCCTTAACTAGAGTTACTTACTTAAATCTGGGAACTTACGAACAGCCTCTTGGGCCTCTTGGCATTGTCTCCTTCAACCCGTCCTTGGCCTCTCTTGCATCAAGGTTCACTGAATGCATCCTTTCTGCCAGACGCTGTTGCCAGGAGCTACAGATGCAGCAGTGAACAAGAGAGAGCATGCTTCTCGCCCTCCGATAAAAAGCCAAGTGAGCAGCAGAACAGCTGTGATAAGTACAGTGAGGCTAGTGCAGCGGGCGCATCTGGAAGGGTCCTAGGAGTAAGAGGGAGTGCTTTCCAGAGAAGCTGCAGCCTATCCTTCTTTTTAGCCATGCTCGCTCTCACTTTTTCTCCCCACATCCCTATGGACTTCCTCTGGCACTTGCATGGAAACAGACCACCACTCTAAGTAGAGCCAAAGGAAAATGGACAATCTGGATCCTAACCTTTGAAAAGACGCCTGGGGTCCACGCCCTTACTGAGGCGGGGCAGCCACAGGCAAGCTCCACTCGCAACCCTTGTGGAAGAAAGGGCTTTACTCTGAAGCTGATTCACGAACCCAATGCCCAGGATATTTGCCCAGGACCATTTCTGGATAGGAGTCCTAGTAGTGCAGTGGTTATAAGCGGGACTGCGAACACTAAGGTCAGCAGTTTGAGACTCTCAGCCATCCATCGGGAGAAAGATAAAGCTTTTCCCACAGGACCAGTTCTACCTTGTCCTCCTATAGGGTCACTATGAGTCAGAATGAATTCCGTGGCCAGGAATTTAGGGGGTTGGGGACTCCCAGGAAGGGAGACACTAGAGTCTGAGGATGGGGGAATGTTGTCATCATCACCACTTTGTCAACTTTGATTCTTACTATCCTGATCCATATTGTACTCCAAACGTAAGGCAGGATATCCTTGCCTTCTTTAGGTATATATTAGTTTCTCAGTACTGCCACTCCAATTCACCTTAGACATGATTGCTTAAAAGAAAACAGATTTTTGTCTTCTCATCATCCTGGAGGCTAAAGTCCAAGTTAAGTGTTGGCTGAGGCACCTCCTTCTATCGGCTCTAGGGGAGAAAAGCTCCTTGCCTCTTTCAGTTTGTGGTGACTCCTGGCATTCCTTAGCTTGTGGTCCAATCACTCTAATCTCTGCATGGCGCTTGCTCTTCCCACCGTGTGTCTTCTCTGGAGGTGCATTTGTCATTGGATTTAGAGCCTGCCCGGTTAATTCAGGAAGATTTGCTCTCAAGATCTTTCACTTTGTGACATTTGCTAAGATCCTTGCTAGATGTGGTCATTATATAATTGTTAATTTAAGGATTAAGTGTGTCGAGGGGGAGTCTAGCCTGTCAATCAGATCCTACCCAATGAGGCCTCTGTGTGGGCAGGGCCTTATCTTGAGAATTCTGAGAAAACCTGATTTTCCTCCTTGGAAGTGAAACTCACTTTCTCTTTTTGCTCACTCCCTGTGAGAAGTCCCTGAGGAGAAGTCACATGGACCTGCCCTGATGCATCCGAAACCCTGGACTTGGAGAAGCCACATGAAGATCCTTGTGGATACTGAGATGGTTACAGTGCCACTGGATTTTCAAGAATTCCCACCAACTGGCCCGTGACCTTCCTGCATTCAGCATCACTGCATGCGCTTTGTGAGTTTGAAGAGGACTTTATAGATTGCTATCAGACATGTGAGCTAACATTGGATTATGGACTTGCTCTGCATTGGGATGGGATGTTTCTCAATGTTCAATTGCCCTTGTATACAAACCCCTCCCTATATACATATGAGTGTCTCCATGAATTTGTTTCTCAAGTCTACCCAGACTAACACTCTAGATAAAGCCACAAACATAAATGCCAGGGATTAGGACTTGAACCAATCTTGTTGGTGGCCACATTCCACCCACCACAAGGTACGTCAAGAAAAGATGGTCACATCACTATAAAGGCTATTTCAATTTCAGGTATTACATAGATAGACTTGAGGCTGGGAGAATGTGTAGGATTCATTCACATCTTGCCGCTCTCAGTTTGCTCTAGCCTGGTGCTTGTAGTATAGGAGGCTGAGTCTAGGTAGGTTGAATTCATCTTAGATTAGGCCTCCATTTGACCCATGGAGTTGAATTTTTTTTCCTCTTGTCTTCTCTAGCACATCTTCTCAGGCTAAATGTTGAAACTTCATTTCAGGAACATACCAGGAGTCATGTGGCCTTTAAAGTAACCATCGTCTGACTGTCTTTGGTAGAAACATTAACACTTTAAAGGAACTCTGTTTTCACATTTGGCCCATGTTCAGAGGAGAAAGGACAGGAAATCCTTCTCAGGTACCTCCTTTGCTTCTTTAGTTAAAATCTAATGGTGCTGAGGAGACCAGAGAGAAAAGAGGTTCAGAAGTAAGGATGTCTGTCTGCTTCTTCCATCAAAATACTAACCCTTAAGGCACTGTTTCTGCCCCAGGGCTGAGCAGCGGAACAAGGGAGCATCATTTTTTCTTTCAAAAGCTTTACAAGTTTCCCTTGACTGCCCATCTCTGTAATATGGAATGTGACTTAGAAATGTGGAGTTATTGCTAAAAGAGAAGAAAAAGTTATTTTGTGGTGGTCATAAATCTTTGGTGTCAATATATTTTCATTTAAGAAGCATACTGCTATAAAACTACTGTACTGAAATAATGTTCCAGAAAATAAGTATAGACGTGCAATATAAGGAGAAGGAGAAGGAGAAGAAGAAGAAGAAGAAGAAGAAGAAGAAGAAGAAGAAGAAGAAGAAGAAACATTTCAAAGAAAATATCAAGGTCTATTGGTAAGGGGCAATTGAAATAAATTATGACCAACCCATGCAGTGAAATGTGATGCAACTATGAAGAGAATGAGTCCAACCCAAGAATATAAACTGGGAAAAGTTTTGTGACATGTTGTGTTGAGAAAAAAAGCGTTTGTAAAGTGTTCCATATGATGTGAGAAGCTCTAGTGGTATCGTGGCTGCTAACCATAAAGTCTGTGGTTCAAATCCACCAGCTGCTTCTTAGAAGAAAGACGAGGCTGTCTATTTCCCTAGGAATTTAAAGACTTGGAAACCATAAGTAACAGTTCTGATCTCTTCTATGGCTGACTATAAGTCAATATTAAACTGATGGCAGTGGGTGGTCTGACACGACCCTGTCATTCTTTTAAGGCAGCAGTTCTCACCCTGTGGGCGGTAACCCCTTTGGTGGTTGAATGACCCTTTACAGGAGTTGCCTGATTCATAATAGTAGCAAAATTATAAATATGAAGTAGTGAGGAAAATAATTTTATGGTTGGGGGGTCACCACAACCTGAGGAAAAGTATTAAGGGGCCGCAGCATTAGGAAGACCGTAGACCACTGCTTTAAAGGAATACATCCCACACCTATGTATCTCTGTCCGTCTGTATGTTATGTACATGCATACAAGCCCTGCTGTTAATGTTGGCTTTCTCTAGTGGTCGTGATGACAACTGAGCTTGTCATCTGAGCTTGTTATTTACATGTCACATCAGCTAAGCACAGAAGCCTTCGTGGTGTAGTGGTTTTGAATTGGGCTGCACTCTGCATGGTCCACAGTTCGAAACCACCAACAGCCCTCAGGAGAAAGACTGGACTTTCTACTCCAGTACATAAGTAAAGCCTCAGAACCCCAGGAGGGACACCATGAGTCAGCATTGCCTTGATAGCAGTGAGTGAATCAGGTAAGCTGGTGGGAGCAACCCCACCAGCTGCTCCAGGGGAGAAACGCAGAGCTATCTGCCCTATAAAGATTTGCATCCGTGGAAGCCCTCTCTAGAGTTTCTGTGCATTCAAACCAACTCAGTGGCAGTGGGTTTGTTTTGTTTTGTGTTATTAGGTTTGTTTCAGCATAAATATCGTAGCAAAAGTAATCATGGAAAAGTGGAATTTAAAATTAGAATATAAGCATTAGCATAGGGGTTGAGATTTTTAAAATACAGCATTCATGTCATCGGTTTTTTTTGAATCATTTTACATCATTTTTTACAATACATAAATACATATATTGTGCCAAGCACCTTCACATGTCTGCTGCCGTCATCATTCTCCAAACATCTGCTTTTCCACTTGAGCCCTTGACATCAGCTTCTCATCTTTTCCCGTCCTTCCTTGCTCCCGCCTTCCCTATCAACCCTCAATACTTTATAAATTATTATTGTTTTGTCATATCTTATACTGCTCAATGTATCACCTTGCCCATGCCTGGAGGTTATGTGTAGATCCTTGTAGTTGGCTTCCCCTCTCTGTCCCACCTCCCCTCCACCCATCCAGTAGTTCCACTCTTACTACTGCCCCCAAGGGTTTCATCTATCCTGGGTTGTCTGTGTTTCCATTTCCCATCTCTACCAGTGTGCCTCCTCCTGTCCAGCTGGATTTGTAAGGTAGAGTTGGGACTATGATAATTGGGGGGAGGAAGTCTTCAGGAACTAGAGGAAAGTTGTATGCTTCATCGCCACCTCACTGCACTTGAGTGAGCTATCTCTTCCCCATGAATCCCCTGTAAGAGGGTGTCCAATTACCCACAAGTGGGCCTTGGGACCCCATTCTGCTCTCCACTTCATTCATAGTGAAGTGATTCTTGTTCTTTGATGCTTGATAGCTGCTCCCTTTGGCCCTCTGTGATCACACAGGCTACTATGCTTCTTCCATGTAGACTTTGCTGCTTATGGGTCAGGTGGCCACTTGTTCACCTTTAAGTCTTCAAGATTCCAACTACTTTATCATTTGGCAGCTGGGCACCATCGGATTCCTCTCCTCTGTCTGCGTGTGCTCCCTTTTGTCTTCAATGATCATGTTGCGAGGGTGGGCACATAATGATATGATTTTTGTTCTTTGCTGCCTGCTATCTGGTTCTTTCCACACCTCATGGTCACACAGGCTGGTGTGCATCTTCTATGGTGGACTTTGTTGTTCCTGGGCCATATGACCATTTGTTCACCCTCAGGCTTTTAAGTCTCAGATGTTGTATCTTTTGATAAGTGGATACCAATGGCTATCTTCATCACATGTCATTGTTTCTAAGTGATTGCAACTTTTTATTTTATTTTATGGGTGAAAAATTCATGAGTATAAATGTAAAGAGAATACTATGGATGAAAGGAATGTCAGGAAATGTTAGAAGACTTTGGTGATTGAAATGGAAGGTGAGAAGTCTGGGAAGGAGACAGGATGGGGGATATGTAAGGTCAAGAAGTACATTATCAGAGGGATTACTTACTGAACTGCTGTAGTAGGATTGTGACCAACATCAATACACACGACCTATTAAAGCTAAAAATAGGGTTAATAATGCTCCTTTTCTCTTGGAAGAAAACTTGTCTGATTGGTTCCATGGCCTCATAGATGAGTTGCCAAGCGCACAAACAGTTTCTGAAACCACAGTATTTATTATGAATGACCAAGTCAAACACAGATGAGGGAGTACTGGGTGGATGAGACGGGTGGGAGATACCTCCTGGTTTCTACATTGAAGAGTTATGGGGAGAACTGTAGAGAAGAGACATCCTTCTTCTTCACTGTGACACTCTAGGCCATCTGCCTCTCTGAGCCCTGTCTTCAGGGTTAGGTGGTGGCAAGAAGCAGAGCCCATTCAAACTAAAAATAAACTGCCCCCGAACAAAAACAAAACCCAAACTCACTGCACTTGAGTCGATGTCAACTTGTGGTGACCCTGTAGGACAAGGTAGACCGCCCCTGTGAGTTTCTGAGATTGTGATTTTTTACAGGAGGAGAGAGCCCCATCTTTCTCCTGGGGAGCGGTTGGTGGTTTCAAACTGCTGACCTTGCAGTTAGCATCCCAATGCATAACCACTATGCCACTTGGGTCCCCATTCAACGAACTCAGATGAAAAGATTAATAACAAACGTATAGGGGGACTGGCATAAAACTAGGAGTAATAAGTACTCAGAGGCTTTTCCAGGCCCTGACCCCAGTCCCTGGAAGGTGGACGGGGTTAAACACCGCAACTACATACTGAACGTTCAGAAGCATTTCAGAAGACAAGCCTGCGACAATCTGCCGCGAGGACCGAATGGGGCGCAGCTCTCCTCCGACACACGTGGGGTTATCGTTGGTCAGAGCTGACCCTGGGCAGCTGGGTTATTGCTGTTGTTTGATGGGGGGTGGGTGGAGGGGGGAGGAGAGTTGAGGTGAGAGGTGTCTCTCTACCCTTGGCTTGCACATAGCTGTTCCAACTCTGATGCCACATTACATTCCACCAGGCTATTGGCTCTGTGTCTCTTACTTCCCATCTAAGAAGCTCTGGGCATGGGTTTGGGATGGCTTGCTTGCTAGCCAGTGAGCCAGCTGGCTCTGGGACAGCTGCGCACCCCACCCTTGGCAGAGTTTCTGAGTGGGTGCTGGGCAGGTAGATAAGCACCCAAAGTGCCTGGTACATTTTCATACCTCTCAACAAGACATAAAGAGGTCTAGGGAAAACCATGTTCAGGGAAACTAGAGTACAAAAAAAAAATCAAACAGATGATGTTGTGATTTCTCAATAAGTCAGTATTCTTTGTAGCATCTCAGTGCCCAATTGAGATGGGACCTAGTGTTAGGTGGAAAGTTGCTCAATTCTGCACGATGGCATGTGAACCATGGCAATAGTTCCTCAGTGTCAGGTAGCTCGGTGTTTTTTTAATGCACTGAGTGGTAACTATGTCAAATACAGCAAGATGACCCACTCTTGGGTCTCATTGACCAAAGAGTCAGGGTGCTAAGTTTTCCTAAGCCCAGCCATCCTTAGTCCACACTTTTCCTCATACTACACATTCAACCCATTGGAAAACCCTACCATCAAAATGTATGGAGAAGTGGACCTTCCCTCCTCACTTCCACTTCCACTTCCACAGGGATCACTGCTCATCAGAATGATTGCTGTAGACACCTTCTCACCTGGACTCTTTGGGGCTACCCAGTTTCTTCTCAGCACACCAGCCACACTCATCAGAGCTTGTCATTTATCAGCTCACAACACACTTCCACTGCAATAAAATGCAAAGCCTTGACATGAACACCCCCCAAATACCAAGCGAAACCCATTGTTGTTGAGTTGATTCTGACTCCTGGAAATCCATGTGTTAGTTCGGTTAACTAGAGAAACAAATTCAGAGACACTCATGTGTGTGTAAGACAGAAATTTATATAAAAGTGCAATTGTATATTAAGAAATTGTATATTCTGAATCCCAACCCAGTCTAGATCGAGTCCATAAGTCCCCTATTAGCCCCTATGTCTGATTCTAGTCTATAATTTCCTCTTCAGACTCACACAAAATATATGCAGAGGAAGGTCACAGGCCAGTGGATGGAAATTCTTATGGATTCAATGGCAGTGAGAACATATCGGCCATGGTGTGGGTCTCCACATGGCTCCTCCAGGTCCAGGGCCATTACTCTATCAGCGCTGGCCCATGTGACTTGTCAACAGGCGTGTCTAGCAGAATGAGTGTGCATATCTGACTCCAGTGAGCTCTTTATTTCCTTCACGCCTTCAAATGAGGTCATCAAGCTGGGACCTGATTGACAGGTTAGACACGACCCCTTTGCGAGTTGACAGGAGATTATAGACTTGCCACACCATGTGTTACGGGGTAGGATAATGCTCTTTTGGGCTTTTTTGGAGACCCAGTGGTGCAATGGTTAATCATTTGGATATGAAAACAAATGTCAGTAGTTCTATCTCACCAGCTGCTACAAGAGAAAGTACGTGGCAATCTACTCCCAAATCCAAACCCATTGCTATGGAGTGGATTCTTTGCAACCCTGCAAGACAAAGTAGAACTGCCCGATAGGTTTCCAAGGCTGATATTTTTATAAATAAAGATAATGTCTTTTTTTTTTTTTTAAAGATAATGTCTTTCCCCCTCAGTGCTGCTGCTTGGTTTGAACTGCCCACTTTTTGGTTAGCAGCTGAGCACTTGACCACTGTGCCATGAAGGCCCCTAGTCCTATAAGGAAGATAGTCTGGGGAAACATAGGGGCAGTTCTAACCAAAGCCGTCCTTGAGGAGAGTGAGCTTTCCAAGGGCAGAAGGAAGCAAGGCTGTGAGGTCTCCATTGTGCCAGGGCATCTGTGAGGCCACCTGCAGGGGAACATTGTGCTTTTTACTCCCATCCTGGAGCCCAGTCGTTAATGTGCACTGAAGGACTAGCAGGAATTAGAACCGTGTCAACAGGGATCATCATCTGGCAGCAGAATTGCGGGCAGTTTCTATTATGCGTTTGCTTTAAAGAGAAAAGAAAACACAACTTTGTCTTGGGATGGAAGCAAAGGTTTATGCAGATCATCAGGTGGTTTTTTGTTTGTTTGTTTGTTTGTTTTGTTTTGTTTTTTGGGCATCTCTTTTTGTTTTGCTCTCCGGTGGTGGGAGTAGGAGGCCCAGCCCCACTGCTGGAATTGAACCTCCGTCCCAGTGGGCCGCAGTCCCGCGCCCAACCACTACGCCACCGGGGCTCAGCCCCACATCATCAGTTTTACAGTCAGCAATTATACCCATTTTATTTCAGCCCCTCCATTGCAATCATCTCAAAGTTCCATCGATTATCCATCTTGCTCCTTGTGTTTCCTGGGTTCAATCCTCCTTCTTTGCTGATGATCGAACACAGCCATCTCCTCTCGTTTCCCTATTACCATGAGGCAGGGGTCAGACAAGCCTCCACAGCCCATCCTTCTTCACCCTGTTCTGACACCAACTGTCTCTCCCACGCCGTGCTTCATCAGTGCTGGCCTCAATACTTCATGGCACTGGCCCCTCAAGCATTCGGACCATGCTCATAAGTAAGTTTTTTTTTTTTTTTAATTAGGGTGTCAATAAGTTGTTACAAACCAGGATCAGCAAACAGTAAGAATACAGTAAGTCTCTCTCAGTCACATGGTCTCTGCCCCTTGCCTCCGTGGTCCAGGAAGGCAGCCAGCCTATTGCTGAGACAGAGGAAGAGAAGGTTTCCCATAGTCTCGGTGCTGCTCCTCTGAGTCTTTATGCCAGAGTCTCGTATGCATCAGGTACTGGCAGCCTCTGTCCTTCAGACAGATCTTAAATGTGCTCTCCCAAAGGTCTGAGGGGTTGCTTACAGCCAGAGGGGTGGTCATGAAAATGGCCCAATTTTCTCTACCTGAGGTACCCATGCCCTGTTTATATAATCTCTCCCAATTATTGGGTGGACATTACCATGACTTGAGTAGAAGAGCCATATTAAGAAATTTCACTTCACTCCATTGATCCTTTGAATTTTGTCCTTAGGTAAAAGCTTCCCTTTTGCTCACAGATGGTTGATTCTTCTAACACGGGGGTGAGTTCAGTTCCCACCCCAAGGGACATAGTCCTGGGGGTCCCATCAGTCTCCAATAACCCCACTCTCATGTGTGATTTTGAACTCTGTCCCACATGTCCCCCTACTTTATCCAGGACCTTCTAATGGGGTATGTTCCAGAGCAGTTGGTAGTGGTATCTGGACACCATCTAGTTCTTGCTTGAGGGTGGAGGAGACTGATAATTGCATCGTCTCTGAGGGCTAATTGTTGTCATTTGCCCCCCAGCATTCTTCTTTCCTCTGAACAAGGACAGACCTATATTTACACCTTGCTTTGCTGCTTTTGAGCATCTAAGGCTTCAGTTGCTACTCACCAAGGTAGGAGTAGACCACTGTCTTTGTGATTTATGTTACAGCGGTTGAGCTTGGTGTCCCCTTGTCCAGCCCTAGGCAAGATCCAATTATAGACACACACCTCCCCATGACCTTCCAACATTGCTTGGTGTTTCACAGTGTGGAATTCATTTGTAGAATTCCCTTTGGCCCTTTAGATGATGTCTTGCAATGCTTCTTAGCCCCTGTGCACATGGGCTGTTGTATTTCCCTAGCTGGCTATCACCCCGCTTTACTTTTCTTTAATGAACCTTCATCTAGGATTTAATAACCTTAGATGGCATGGTGCTCTCTCACAGGAAGCTTTCAGTAAGTCCTCAATGTCAATAAATGAAGGGAGATGTCAGAGGGCCAGGCCATTGAGCCATCTACCTGTGAAGCCATTTTTGAGATGAAATCCCAGACCCTGAGTCAGATCATTCACAAAGAAAGTCTAAGCAGAACTTCTGGCTTGGAGTGCACCCAGGTAATGTCGCAGCCACCTGATATGGAGTTGCAGCAGTACAGTAGGTCTGAGTCGGGGAGGTGAGCCGAGGACTGCTTGGAATCAGAGGAGCCCAGTCCACAGCCTGACTCCATCCTGCACTGACCCTGGAGCAAGTTGTTTCTGCGCTTACGGGTGTTGGTGCACACTTGTTCCTCCAGCTCTCTGGATGCTGCACTTTGGACGCCACATGCTTTAGAAACTTTCTGACTGAGAGTGCACGACCCTTCCCCAGATAGCAATCTTCCCAATTCATAACTTGTTCTTTTAAAAATCATTTTATTGGGGACTGGTACAGCTCTTATTCCAAGTCATCCACACATCCATGTGTCAAGCACATTTGTACATTTGTTGCCATCATCATCCTCAAGACATTTTTTTGAGCTCTTGGTATCAGCTCCTCATTCTCCCCTCCCTCTCCCCCCTTCCCTCCCCCATGAACCCTTGATAATTTATAAATTATTATTTTTTTCATGTCTTACACTGACCTATGTCTCCCTTCATCCACTTTTCTGTTGTCTGTCCCCTTGGAGGAGGTTATGTGTAGATCATCGTGATCGGCTCCTCCTTTCTCCCCCTACCTTCCCCATCCCCTCCTGGTATGGCTTCTCTCATGATTGATCCTGGGGGTGTTTATCTCCTAAGTTGTGAGGATGAAGAAAAACCCTTTGCCCTCCATGAAGCCCCTGGCTAGTGCACGTGGTTTATGCATCCCAAAGATCAGGAGTTGGAATCCACCTCAGAAGAAAGGCAAAGGCTTGACAATCTATTTCTCCACAAATCAATGGTTAAAACCCCCTGGAACACAATTCTACTTAGGTGCCCGTGAATAGGAGACCACTTGAGGGCAACTGGTAGTGGTGTCCTCCTTGGCAATTTCATCCTTCATCTTTCAGACAGACTTCCTTTCCACCATGCCTGGCCTCCGGCCTCTGAGACCTAGTTATTCTTCTTGATCCTGAGGCCATGCGAGTCTATGAGAATGAATCATACTTGGAATGGAATTTCAGAGTTGAAAAGAATTTCAGAGATGGTCAAATTTACCTCCATGCAAAGGAGGAGTCAAGACAAGATTCCAAGTCTAAGGGTGAGAGGAGGCATTTCCAGACAAACTTCTTCCATCGTTGTAAACCTCTCTTGCGGTGGTCACTCCTCACTAAGGAGGCTTCCATTAGAGATGTGGTTGTGTTATGGGTGTCAGTCAGAGGGGTGTTCTCAGTGGCGACAGGCTCCTCTGAGATGTCCATTCAGTGGTTCCTGTCTGGTGTCTTCATAATAAGCTGACATTCTAGGTTGATATCTGATGGAGTTTCCTCATTTCTACATTAGACTAACTAGCAATGACAGCAGCGAAACCACAAGTCTGCCTATGTGTCCTGAGAGGCAGGGAGGAGCAAGGAATGTCTGGTTACATTTGGCTGAAGAAACCCATGAATGTTCCTGAACTGGACGTAAGCCCTGAGGCTGCCAATGACAAGGAAGGGCCTCTCTCTCTTCAGCTCTTACCATTGGGAAGATAAGAAGACCAAAGCTGAAAGGCGTTTGGGTTAAGCTACAGTCTGGCTAAACAAAATAAAGCCACAGTGTCCAGCTGTCACCTTTAGATGTCACCTTTAGTTATCAGTTGTTATGTTTTTCACAAAAACACAACAACACTATGGGAAGTGTACCTACATGGGGCTTGGTAGATTGTTGTGCTCACCCCACCCACAAGAACCAATCCCACCAAGAGCAACAAGAATCCCGTCCCTGGAATGCATTCTGCATTTTCACACATTCTTGTATACACTCTTGAATATTTATCCATTATTATACATTCTTGTTTTTGTTTCCCCATTGGGTCCCCAAGGCCATAAACATACATTTAAAATCAAAACCTGAATCCCTTCACTAGAACCTGTTTCATGAGTCACACCCTTCATCCAATTTAGGCCGAGTGGCTTGAGTACAACCTGAATTCACAATTGACGCCCTCCACTCTGGCTAACTCATAGCCATGAACAATGAGACATATTCTTGTGGGCGGGGGCTATCACAGAAGAGAGCTGTGATAAAATAAACTCTTTTTCTGTTTGTCGTAGTTAGGAACCAGGTGACCTAATGTCATGAGCAAACCATTTGCCCTGTGACTCAGTTCAACAGACATGCTTACACACACACACACACACACACACACACACAACTCAATTCTTTGCCATTGAGTCCATTCTGACTCAGAATCACCCATGTAGCGTAGAGTAGAAATAGAGTATTCCTGGGCTGCCATGCTCACAGAAGCCGTTCACCAGGCCTCTCTTCCTCTGAGTCATTGGGTGACTGTCGACTGCCAAATTTAACTTAGCAGCCGAATGGAAACTAGGCACCAGCTCATATTAACAACCAATCACCCAGATTGCAAGCGGAAAAGGAAATGGGTGAATGCACAGGTTGGGGATAAGATTGGTGTTGGGGTGGGGAGGCGGATATACCCCTCAGTGGAGAGGATCCATGAAATGACTCGAAGGAAGAGACTGATGTGGAGCCCAGGTGATGAAAAGCACCTTTGTTGTGCTGGATTGAATTTTGCCTCAGGCTGGTCCTGTTGCTAAGAAGTTAGATAGGCTCTTTCTGCACCAGGCTCTGGAGAAATAAAAATTGTACATTTGCTTAGGGCTTTTCCTCAGCTATCGGTGCCTGGACAAACACAAAAGTGTTTGGATTCCTGCCTGGTTGGAACCAGGAAGCATCCTGCTACTTTGGCAAGACATCAACCAGCGTCTACAGGAGAATGAGCAAAAAGAATGGCCTCTTATCCGTGGCCGGAGACAACCCATTCACAGGAGCTGAGCCCCGAGATGCACCATGGAGAACAGGCCTCATCAGTAAGGGTGAGAGCCTCCCCTGCCCTTCTTGCAGAGTGGCATCTGCCACAGTCCAAATGCCACCCACACTTCAGAACCAAGTCAAAGCTTAATGCAGAACCAACAAAAAGGTCGACACAGGGGTCTTCTTTTTTATTCAAAATGTATATTTAGATTGCGAAAAAGGAAACACTGGAGAACATAAGAAAACTCATCTATGATATATGTTTCCCTGACAATCCCCTTCAGGCATGAGTTATCCAAGAAACCTAGGTAAGTCAGGCCATGCTTCCCTCCTTTCTGAGTACTCTGCTCCTGTCAGGAAACTAAGTTTAAAGAGAAGTTTGGTGTCTCTAGGAAGATGCTGTGGAATTGATGCCAGCCATACCTAGAAGCTGAATCTTTAATGTGGTGGAGAAAGAAATCCGAAAGTGTCCACTAAAGATTAGTAAGCAAGCACAGGTCAGCCTGTGCTTACCTTGCTGGTTGGGAAATTTCCCCTGATTGCTACACCCACCAGGGGCTGTGAAGTTGAGGCTGAGTCCTGGTGACCTTATGGGTGCCAGAGTGGACCTCAACTCTGTGAAAAGGGCAATGGCTCATTTTCTGGAAGTGATCACCTGACCTCCTTTGGTGGTGCTTCTGATGGAATACGAGCTGCCCATTTCTTGGTCAGTAGCCAGGCCTAGCACCCATTTGTACCACCTTTGAGGGGAGAAGTTAATAAATATGAAGTTTTATTTTAGGATAGAGTTTATCTATATCTCTGGTTGCTTTTTTTGTCTTTCACATTTTTATTTCCATAACATAACTCAGCCATCCAAACTCAGCATGATTATCTGTACTTCATAATTTCATTTATTAGGCTCCACTTCTTTATGTAAAAATCAAGCAAATACCTTATTGACAAAACTTCATAGTAACCCAGATTCCTAATTCCCCCAGTTGATTCACCTTTTCTACTTATTTGTTTTTTAAATACATGTAATAAAATCATGAATAACTTCGGGGAAAGACATTAGTCTCTCAAAAGGTGAATGATAATACTCATGTTCATACACAACAACAAAAAGACTAAGAAAATCATTAACAATAAAAGAGAGGAAAACATTTTAGGATACTATAGAGCTAAGCAATGTAATTCTGCAAGAAATTTTCTGCTAATCTGTCATTGAATAGCTTGTCCTTTTAAAAGTACAAATTTTTAAAAAAAGTAAGCCAAATTCTAAAGTTATATAAAACATTTTATTTGGAAGTTTCCAACTTATAGCCCAGTTGTAAGAATTTGATAATGAGCTTTCACATGCCTACCCTTAATATTTTAATAATTTACTTCATCAAACAACTATGTTTCTGTACCTTTTTCAAGCTATATTATGTTTATGCATTTCAGATAGATGGCAAACCTCAGTACTTATCTCTCAAAAAACTTCAGTATATATATAACTTACATTTCTTGATTCTATTTTTTATGCTTAAGATAGCAGGCTTTTCAGTACTGCCTCCTTCCACTCCCCAGGTGCCTCCCCTGTCTGGGAGCTCCTCACAGGCCCGCCAGTCAGCCCTTCCTCCCCCAAGAGGCTCACACCCTGGTGCCACAGGGTAGCTGGGCATAAGGCAGAGGCCTCTGCCCTGCCTTGGTACTCCACGAAGACCTGTCAGTCAGACTGCCCCACCCCCATTCCACCAAGGTCTCCACACAGAGGTCCCTGCCCCATCTTGGCACTCTCCACACAACTACCATCCAGCTGTACCACTCCCCCCACCCCACAGAGGTTCCCATCTTTCCACAACAATCCAGACCTGCCAGGTATTTGTACACAAGTCTAGCAGAAGCTTCTACAGATGTGGTGTAGGGACTAAAGCCTTTGAGACTTTCCTACTGATTTTTCCCTTTTCCCTGCTCTAATCCATGCTCTGAGCCGTGGATCTGCACACTAACAGAAGTAGGGAGCCCTTCTACCCATCCACTTACCTGTGGGAAGTGCCCCTAGGCAAGAACAGATCACCCAATGCCAAACCCATCCCCTAAATACACTCCCCTGAGCCCTTGGACCAACACTTTCCATCAGACCGCAACATGTACAGCTGCAAACAGTCTCTAAGGAGACCTGAGGGAAGCTGGAGCACAAAGCATAGGCCAAGGTAAGAAGGAAACCTAAGCAGGACAAAGAGGAAATACAACCCCTCAAGGCAGCTGGCTATAGGAAGCCTACAGAATCACCAACACCAACTTCCCAAAGAGAGAGCCCAGGGCCTTGAGACACCAGCAAAAATGGCACCAAGTTTCAATAAATTAACCAAGAAACAGCAAGCTGCTTGCACAACTTCCACAAGAAAAGAAATAAAATCCAATCTTCAGAATGCTGCTTAGTATTATACAGGACATGAGGGAAGCATTACAGAAAAAGGATGAAATGAAAATAATAATAACTAAAAAAGAAATTAAAAATTAAAAATAGAGAAGATAAAGTCCATGCACCAAAGGGAAATACAAGCAATAAGAAGCAAGATAACAAAAACTAATAGCAAACTCACTGACTTGCCCAGCAAATGGAAGAAGCAGAGACTTGTGTCAGTGACCTAGAGGACTAGCAAGGAGAAATTAATAAACATGAGAAAAAGTCTAACAAGTCCATCAGAGAAACGGAAGAAACCACAGGGCTATGTCTGATGTTAAGAGAAGGATCAACATCAGAATTTGTGGATTACTGGAGGAATGTACATCAAGGAAATCAACATCCAAAATACTGATGGAATCTTAGAGGAAAACTTCCCTAGCTTAATGAATGAAAACCAGGTAACCATCCATGAGGGCGCAAGAATACCAGCTAGACTGAATCCCAAGTACAAGTCACCAAGACATATAGTTGTTAAACTATCCAACTATGAGGAAAAGGAGAAAATTATGAGAGCAGCTAGGGAAAAACAGGCAATCCTATATAAAGGCAAATAGATAAGGATATGCTCAGACCTATCAGAAGACACTCTGAAGAAGAGGAGAGAGTGGAGCAACATATTCTGAACATTGCATGAAAATCACACAAACCCAGCAATACTCTGTCCAGCCAATTTGTCTATCAAGTTTGATGAAGAAGTGAAAGTCTTCCCAGAAAAGGAGAATCTCAAAGAATACACTAACAGGAACCCAGCACCACAAAAGCTCCTTGCTGATCTAGTACGGGCAGAAGAACAACACTCACCAAGCACATTCAAGAGACTGCCACACAGAACAACTCCACCCAGTGACCATTAAAGGGAAAACAGCCCCCAAGATAACACTGGCCCAACGATGGAAAGAAGGCAAGAATGAACCACAAATACAGATATGCACAACCTACGGAAACGAAATGAAGGCAGAAAAGCACCCAACACGAGAAGAATAAAATGACATTACAGGGTCTATAGATAGATTTAATAACCCTGTTTATCAATGGGATGAACTCAGGCCTTAAGAGACAGAGACCAACAGATTGGCTTTGAAAATACAGCCCGTCGATCTGCTGCCTACAGGAGACACATCTCAAGATTACTGACAAAAATAGGCTGAGAGCCAAAGGCTGGGAAAAACATACCAAGCAAATAATAATTCAAAAAAAGCAGGAGTTACAATCCTAATCGCTGATAAAATTGATCTCAAAGTGCAAACTGTAAAAAGTGATAAGGAAGAACTATATAATGCTCAAGACGATACAGCAAGAACCACCAAGCATTCTAAACATTTACTTACTGAACAAGCATTCAGCAGAATATGGCAATAACAACAACAACAACAACAACAACAACAACAACAACAAAGAATATGGCAACAAACACTCCAAAAGTTGAAAAAAGAAATCACAGCCTCAACAATTATAGTAGGTGATTTCAATACACCGCTTTCTGAGAAAGATCACTGGGAAAGAAACCCAACAAGTACACTAGAGATCTAAACATGAAAATTAGATGATTTGACCTGACAGATATCTACAAAGCTCTCCACCCAAATACAAAAAAAAAATCATTCTTTTCAAGCTCACTTGACACATATTTTAAGGTAGACCATATGCTAGGGTATAAGTTGAATCTGCATAAATTTAAGCATGTAGATATCATACAGACTTCTCTTCCTGACCACTGTGCCATAAGGCTGGACTTTTTACTCTTTTAATGAAATATTTTGATGTACTTGGGTGTTTTATTTTTAATAGGTCCCACTCATCTATATTTTCTCCCACAGAGTGTTTCCTCCGCTATTTCTGATAGCCTGTGTATTCCCTGCATTAGGACCTAGCTTTGCCCCGTTTTCTCATTTATGTCCTGACTGCATTAGGTTTTACATTTAGGTCTTTGATCCACCTTGAGTTAGTTTTTGTTTATGGACTGAGATATGAGTTTTGTTTCATTCCTCTACAAGTGTGTAGCCAGTTTTTCCAACACCATCTATTAAAGAGGGCATCTGCTTCTCATTATGGGGGTCTTTGTCAAAAATCAGTTGTCTGTATGCATCGGTCTGAATATCTATCATTCTTCCAATACCAGGCTGCGTTGACAACTATGTTGTGGGGGAAAGGTTAGCCCCTACAACTAATCACAGGTTCGATAGGTGCAATTATGTGACTAAGATATATAATAATAATAATAATAATAATAATAATAAAATCATAGAGAAACAGAGAGAGTCAAATAAAGAAGCCAAGCACATTTTATGGTAGCTTGCTCACCTCCTGATGGGTCATGATCTTACCAGCCAGGACTCCGCACAGCATGGGCTGAGGGGCAGAACAGGACCGAGGGAAACAGAAGAGGAATTGGGGCAGGAGAGGTGACAGAGAGAGTGTGCATTGCTAACTAAAGCTTATATCTTTTGGGGGTCTGTGCAGTCCCCTAATTACAGGTAAATACATACATCACAGGAAGGGGTTGTGCTATAGGTAATATAGTAATGGGATGGGGATGACCTAGGGGTACACACACTGTCAGAAGAGGGAGGGATTGGGGGTATACATGTGACAAGAAGAGCAGACCCCAGATTCATGATGGCAGCCTAACCTTGATTGTCCTTGAGCTGGAGACAATTTAGTCAAGGCTTTCAGGGAGTGAGCCTGACCTATTGTGGGACCAGACAGTGGCTTAGTACCTTCAGGAAGGATATCTTTAAGCATCTGATCTCCCACCATGTGCTGGCAAACAGTCTCTAATGCTTGGCATATTTTGGGGGAGAGACAGAGCTGGGGAAGTCTCTTTATAATCCCGCACCATGGCTGTGTAGTAGGTTTTGAGATAAAAGACCACCTATATTTTGTTCTTCTTAAGGAGTTCTTGGCTTATCCTGGGCTTCTACCTTTTTCATATGAATCTGGTAATTAATTTTTCCATTTATTTGAAGAATGATGCTGGAATTGTGATTGGGATTGCCTTGAATTTGTTGATTGTTTTAGGTAGTATTGACTCAATATTACACAATGTTGAGTCTTCTGATTCATGAACACAGAACATGCTTCCATTTGTGTAGAGCCCTTTTAGTCTTTTAATGTTTTGTAGTTTTCGTTGTATAGGCCTTTTGTTTTTTGGCTAGGTTTATTCCTGGGTCTCTCAGCTTTTGGGTGGCTATTATGAATGGTACTGATTCCTTGATATCTTTTTCTATATTTCCATCACTGGTATATAGGAATCAAATTGATTTATACTTTTTAATCTTGTACCCTGCTACTCTGTTAAATTCCTCTATTGTTTCCAGCAATCCTCTTGTGGACCCCTTAGGATTTTCAATGTATAAAGTCATATCATCTGCAAATAGTACAACTTTCTATTCCTCTTTACCCAATTGTACACCCTTGATATCTTGCCATTGTCTTATGGTACTGGCCAGGACTTCCAGCACAATGTTGAAAAAAAGTGGGGATAAGGAACATCCTTGTCATGTTCCCTTATTCAGTATAAATGTTTTCAGCTCTTCTCCATTGATTGAATATTGGCTATTGGTGTTGGGTTTTTTTTTTTAAATATATGACTTTTCTTGTACTGAAGCTTTTTCCTTCTAATCCTTTCTTCTTGAAAGCCTTTATTAGGAATGAGTTTTGACTTTGCTGTCCCTTACTATCGTCTGAAATAGTTTGTGTAGAATTGGTGTCAGCACTTCTCTAAATGCTTGGTAGAATTCTGCTCTGAAGCCAATTGGATTGGGGCCTTTTAAAGTTGGGAATTCCTTGATGACCTTATCTATTTCTTCTTTTGCTTTGGTTCTGTGCAAGTGCTTAATGTCTATATATGTTAATTTGGGGGGAGAATGATTTTCCAGGTATTTTTCCATGTTCTCCAAATTATTGAATTTGTTGAAATACAATCTTTTGTAGTACTGCATAATTAATCTTTTTTTCTACATTAGGGTCTATTGTGACCTCCCCTGTTTCATCTGTAATTCTAGATTGTGTTAGTCTGAGTAGACTAGAGAAACAAAATTCATAGACATGCATACTCATATAAGGGAAAGATTTATATACACAAGCAACCGTACATCAAGAAAAACATACCCAGCCCAGTCCAGTTCAAGGTCATAAGTTTGATATTAGCCCATATGCCTGATATCAATCTATAAGTCCTCTTCAGACTCATGAAGCACGTGCAATGACACCAAGATAATCACAGGCCAGTGGGTGCAGAGTTTTGTATATCCAGTGGTGATAGAAGCATCTCCGTGCTGGCGGGGGCCTCTCAGTGGCTTCTCAATCATCTCATCACTGGCAGGAGTCTCTACGTGGATTTTCTGGCTTCAGAGGTCCAGTTCCATCAAGGTAAGCCTATGTGGCTTTTCCTCTGGGATGTCTCACAGAGAGTCACCCTAGTGTCTTGTCATTAGAGCATCTCCAAAGGACTGAGTCATAAGTTTCTCACCTCCAAGGGGAAAATATGACTGAATTTCCCAGAATTCTCAAGAGAAAGCCATACCCACACATAGGTCTCATTGGCTATCTATCTTCAGATTGACAGACTAGATTTTACCCTTACATTCCCAATCCTAAAATCGACATGAGATTACATGACTGCCATATAGATATTGATGACTCCTACTTCTTTTCCATTTTTAAGTTTGCTAGTTGTTTGTTGATCCTTTCAAAGAACCAACTTTTTGCGTTGCTGATTTTTCTCATTCTTCTGTTTTTCAGTTCATTTGTCTCTGTTTTAATTTTTATGATTTCTTTTCTTTTGCTGTTAGAAGGCTTATGCTCTGTGGCTCACTAGGTTGGTGGTTCAAATCCAGCAGCAGCTCTCCAGGAATAAGACTGGGCCTCCTACTCCCACCAGAGGGCAGTGATGCCCCCCAAAACAAACAAACAAAGACAAAAAAAAAACAAAAACAAAACAAAACAAGAAGGCTTTGCTATTGACCTTGTTCTAACTCTTGGTGGTGCTGCGTTAAGGTGCTGAGCATAATTCTCTTCTGTTTTTTCATGTGTGCATTTATTACAATAAAGTGATCTCTGATAACTGCCTCTGCTGCAGCCCATAGGTTTTGTTATGTTGCATTGTAATTCTCATTGGTTTCTAGGAACTTCCTAATTTCCTCTCTAATTTGAGCTATTATCCATTCTTTTTTGGGAAGTGTTTTATTCTGTCTCCAAGTATTTGGGTTGCTTGTTTTGTTGTTGGTCTATTATTGATTTCCAGCTTTATGGCACTGTGGTCAGAGAAGGTGGTTTGAGTGACCTCTTTAAATTTGAAGTTTCTCACGCTTGTCTCACATCCCAGCATGTGGTCTATTTTTGAATATGAGCCATATGCATTGGAGAAAAATGTGAATTTTTTTTGCTGTTGGTTAGAGTGCTCTGAGAAAATGTCTAGTAGTCCAAGTTGTCCAACAGTGTTGATCAACTCTTTAGTTTCTTTATTGAGTTTCTTACCTGTTGATCTATCTTTCTTTATTGAAGATTTTTGTTGTTGTATTATAATTGTTGATCTGGTGATTTCTCTTTTCATCTCTTTGAGGATTTGGTTGATGAATATTGAGGGCCTTTATTTGGGTGCATATATGTTTATTAGATCAATGTGTTTTTGGTCTATTGATTCCTTGATCATAATGTAACGCACATTCTTATCTCTTGTTATATGATGTACTTTGAGGTCTATGTTGTTAGAAATTAATGTTGCCTCCCCTGCCTTTTTAAAAAATTGCCATTAGTGTGGTACAATTTTTACCATCTTTTGACTCTCAGTCTGTTTTTTCTGTGCATTTGAGATGTGTCTTTTGAAGGCAGCAGATTGATGGATTCTGTTATCTAATCCAGTCTGCTACTCTTTGTTCTTATTAGGTATGCTTACATCATTAATATTCAGTGTAATTAAGTCTAAATGTAGATTAGGTGCTATCATCTCATACTATTTGTGTTTGATTCCTTTCTTTCCCTTGCATCGGGTGGTGTGTATGTGAGGAGTCTAGTCTTGTCTTTGTTTCTCCATTGGATTTGTAATGTGTTGGGTACTGTTTTCAGTTGTTGGTTTCTGGGTTGTATTACACCTTGTGGTGGTTTCAGGTTTGTGTGCTGAGGTTGTTGGTTTTCTGCCCATAAAAAACTTGAAAGTATTTTTTTTGGTAATTCTGATTTGTTTTTATGGATTTTCTAAGTTTTTTGAGAATACTTTTATTTCTCCTTCAAATTTGATGGAGAGCTTTGTGGGATAAAGGATTCTTGGATTACAGTAGTTGTCTTTCAACTTCTGAAATATGTTGCTCCAATTTCTTCATTCCTGCATAGTCTCTGCAGAGAGGTCTGAGCTTATTCTTGTCTGTTTACCTCTATATGTGACTGCTTTATTTTTCTCTCTAGCTGCTCTATGATTCTCTCCTTTTCTTTGAAATTGGATAATTTTGCTATTGTAAGTATTGATGTGAAAAAAAAGTATTGATGTGTTTTTTTGTGGGGGTTAATCTAATTGGTGTTCTCTCTGCTTCCTGAATGGTTATCATTTCCTCCTTTGTGATATTGGGGTAATTTTCTTACAAGAATTACTATTTTAACTGTAGGTTTATTTATTTCATCCTTTTAAGGTACCCCAATAATTTGGATATTGTTTCACTTCATAGACTCCTGCATCATCCTCAGAATTTCTTCATATTCTATTGATTTTGTTTAATTATTTCTCTCATTTGCTGAATTCTGCTTGTTTGTCTTCATGCTTGTTGATTTGGTTTTCCTCTTCTTCCATTCAATTGGTTATAGCATTCATATTTTTCTTTATTTCTGCTACATCATTCTCTAACTTCTGGATTTTCTTTTGGTGTGAGGATTCTAGTATCTATATTTTTTCATCAATTTTCAGAATTGGTGTCTTAATTTTTGTACAGCTCTAAACAGTATTCTGGCAGTTCAAATGCTGCTTCTTTTGCGTACACTCTTGGGTTTGGGTCATCTTAAGTAATTGTCTTTTTCTTCTCTAGATTTTTTGCAGTAGTTACTGGTGTTGGCTGTTGTTTGTGTCACATCTTGTTTGAGCTAAATTTGGGATGTAGTCTTCTGTAATGTGTGTGTGAGGGAAGGGGCTGACTCTTTAGGTTAGGGGAGGAGCATATAGTTACTGTAAAATGCATTGTGTTTAGATGAGGAGGGGGTGTTAATTGGGTGAGTATGAGGAAGAGAGTATAGGAGCTATTGAATAGGTTTTAAGTGGTGGCATTAATCATAAGCAGCTTTCTCATTAAGTATAGTTATTTTTAATGAATTGGAGAAGAGGAGATGTGATTTTACTTGGTTAGTTAAAGGAAGATGTGTGTTACTGGGGTGGTGGGAGCAGGTTCTAGAGGTTATGGTTGTTGGGGTAAGTGAGGGGTATATTGAATCTACCAGATTCCCTTGCTGACCCTGTGTATTATGCAGGGAGAGTGCAGACCTTCTGTTACTGTGCTTATAACAGTGGGTTCCTGCACAACTTAGAACAATCCACTCCTTATGCATGATACTAGGGCAGAAATGAGCTCTTTCAGAGGATGTCCCAGGGAGGAGAGGCTTCCTGTTAGAGGTGATCCAGCTAAGGTCCGTGGGCTCTAGTTCAGGAAAGTCACCAGGAAACTGAGAAAAGAGTTTTGTATTTTCTTTCTAAAAAGAAAATAGGAACAAATCTAAGAACCTCCTAGAGTCCGCTGTTCTGCCGGTCCAATCTTGCCTCTGCCTCCCCAGTACCAGACCCCTCTCCAACTAGCTGGTACGCTTACCTGCAGAGCCCAGTTGTGCCCCTGCCACCTAGTGAAGGGGTGCTATTGGCTGCCATGAGTTCCAGCATCCAGGACCTCCAGAAGTCCTAGCAGGCAACTGTGGGATGCCTCTGAGGGATAGACTTTCCTAGGCTACCTCCCCATGCTGGTGAACAAGGGTATAGAGGCTGGGAGTTGCTGCCCCACCGACAAAGGAGGAAAGTTTAAGACAGGTGCTGTGAGAAAGGGATGTGTGCGTGACAAGCACAGCTGCATTCTCCATGGGAAAACTGACAAGAGAACCCTGGGGTGCTGTGAGACCCAGTTTCATGTCCCAGTCTTCTAACTCAGCCTCACCCATAAATCTGGCAATCACACAGTGAGGTCTTCCTGTTGGTGAGCTTACATCACTGCCATCTTCCTCTCTGACCTAAAGTTTATATTTTATCATGGTATAATACAGCCAGCACCGCTCTGGTCACTTATATGGGACAATTCAGAGGCACTGGTTGCATTTCCCTCTTGTGCCACCATCACCACTACATGTTTCCAAATTTCTTCATCAGAAAGTTGGACAGAAATTCAGTGATTCCTTAAGGCATATAGACCTTCAATTTAAAAAGCTATTTTATTTTTGTTTTTGAGGATAGACACAGCAAAATCTCCAGTTTCAACAATCTTCAACAGTTTCAACATGTGGGGAGTCATGTCTGACCCCTGCAATTTTCAAATATGCAGGGGAAAGTTAGACCATGAACAAGGAAGACAGAAGAAGATTTCAAGCATTTAGATTACATGCAGTGTTGGTGAAGAAGATTGAAAGTGCCAGAACAACATTTCTTGACTGCCAGAAGAACAAAAAAAGTTTTCTTGGAAGAAATACAGACAGATGTCTAAAAAAATCTCTCTTCTACACACATGCTTTGCTGTTCTCAACAGTATTTTAAACTCTATACCATTGAATAAATTAATTAGGCTATTAATAAAATTACCATATACCCCATGGTGGGGCTTATTTATAATATTCCCCAATAAAAGGATAATAATATCTCTCATGTAGACCAAGGATAAATATGAGTCCTAAATATGTGGATAGACTTTGAGCTCAAACTTAATCATAAGCCCGAATACAAGAACAACTAGTTCATACAACATGGACCTCCCTACTTATTAATTACCCCCATGAAGAGATTATTGAAGATATGCATGCAATGCAAAAGCATGGAAATCAGATGGTGCTTGACTATCAGAAAGAATAGTGTCTGTGGTCTTAAACATTTGTCTTCAAACAAGCAGCCATCTAAGTGAGATATTAGCTTAGTCCACACAGAAGTATATAAGCTTGTGTGATCCAAGGATTGTCAATAATAAAATCCAAGACAGGAGAGGGAACAGTACTAGGACTTAAATTCTGAGCACTCTGTTTGTAGAAGATCAAGAATGGCAGTGAAAACTCAAAATTAATTTTTAGACTCCGCATGTGGATTATGAATCCCCTCTGACCATTGACCAGAGCTATGAATAGCCTTACCCCCAGACAGACTGCATTGAGAAGTAGATCAATACAGATGTAGTTAGGCTAAAATTGAACATCTTATTATTCATTCTCCCTTTTTGTCCTATTTTAAGTTTTACCTAGTTTTTATTATTTTCTGTTTTCTTTTGGACAGAGGTTTTCCTGTATTTTATTTTGTTGTTATTGCTGTGCTTGTTTGTTTGTTTACCTATGATTTTCTTTATATGAAATCCAGGAGAGGTAAATCTTCAGAGACAGTAACTCAGTAGTTGTGTTTCTTTGAGTGATGGCAGAGGAGGTTGTGGGGAAACAGAGAGCTAATACTAATGAGTATAAGCATAAAGGAAATGCTCTAAAATTGATTCTTGTGATAATTGCACAACTCTTTAAAAAAAACTTAAACCACTGACTGGTATGTAAATTATTTGTCAGTAAAACTATTTGAAAAAACAAGCAAACAAACAAGTACAGCCAAAATACTTTTCAGAAGTGATACTGGTGAGACTTTAGCTCACATACTTTGGACATGATGACAGGAGAGAGCTCCAGTTCTTGGAGAATGACACCAGACGTGGTAAAGAAATGGGACAGCAAAAAACAGGAAGTCCCTCAACAAGATGAATTGATGGTGTGACTGCAGCAATGGAAGGTTCCAACATAAGAACAACCGTGAGAATGACTCAGGACTGGGCAGTGCTTTGTTCTGTTGTATACTGGGTCTCTGTGAGTCAGAACTAACTCAACA